>JAQQSK010011543.1:0-12239 GCA_028658325.1 Potorous gilbertii
ATTGGCTTTTTGAACCTCTTTTGCCAATTGATTTAGCCTATTTTTCAAGGTGTTCTTTTATTCAGCATTTTTTTGCATCTCCTTCACCAAGATATTGACTGTTTTTCATGATTTTCTTGCATCTCTCTCATTTCTCTTCCCAGTTTTTCCTTCACCTGTCTAACTTGATTTTCAAAATCCTTTTTGAGGTCTTCCATGGCCTGAGCCCATGGGATATCTATTTTAGATGTTTGGGATACAGAGACCTTGACTCCTTTGTCTTTCCCTGATGGTAAGCATTGCTCTTCATCATCAGAAAGGAAGGTAGGGAACATCTGGTCACCAAGAAAGTAACCTTCTTTGGTCTTATTTTTTTTCCCTTTTCTGGGCATTTCCCCAGCCAGTTACTTCTGAGATTCCTGTCCACCCCTCGTCTAGATCTGCCCAGCTAGTGCTTGTTGTCTGAGATTCAAATGCTGCTCCTCAGCCTCAAGGCTTTTGGCAGGCAGGGCTGCTATTCAGGGTAAGATTAATTTCAGGTTCTCAGCCTGGGGCAGGGCTGCCTCCCAGGCTCATTTCCCTCAGTGGGTTTATGTGGAGACCTTCTATAATGGAGCTGCTGCTGAGCTCCTGCCTGCTCTGGGAGCCTCTGGCCACCAGCTGCCCCTGCTTCTGCCTCCTGAGGGGGCCTGAGTTATGGAGACACCCTGCTCCCCTCTCATCAGGTCCAGACCTATCTCTCACTGACCTGTGCACCTGTGGATGAAGAAAACTTTGTGGCCAACAGGGATTCTGACCCTGAAACCTGCTTGGTTCTGCTCTCTCCCCTTGGTGCCACGTGGCCAGAGCAGGGCTGGGCTCTGCTTCTGCCCAGTTCATGACGGACCTTTGGGATCGGTTTTTCAGGGCTTTCTGTAATGGAAATCTCTTTCACTCTGTTGCTGCATGGCTTCCTCTGATCCAGAATTTGTTGGGAGTTCTTTTTACAAGAAATCTATGGGCTGTGGGTTCGGAGCTAGCATATGTGAATCTTTCTACTCCTCCATCTTGGCTCCTCCTCCCCCGTTTTTCATTACCACTAAATTGTAATGAAATTATATGTACACACGCTGTGAAATGATGACTGACTCTTTATGATCCATTTGGGTTTTTATTTGCAAAGATCCTGGGATAGTTTACTATTTTCTTCTCTAATTCATTTTACAAGTAAGGAAACTGAGAAGAGATTTAAGTTATTTTCCAAGGGTCCCACAGCTAGTAAATATTTGAAGCCCTATTTGAACTCAGGTCTTCCTGACCTCAGGTAAACCTGCCCCAGTATCTACCCCTTATGAGATCAAAGACTTTTCCTTGTCTAAACCTTTTCAACACCCCTTTCCATTAACAAAATGCGTTATTAAAAGAGACATTTAATCAATATAATATTTAAATAAATATAATTTAAATGAAGGTTAAATTCCTAACTCAGTCACATAAGTTCTGATGTAAGAAGTTGATCTCAATTTTATTCCTATCATTTTCTCTTTTTGGATCATAAATTTGGAAATGAATAAAACCTTAGAAGTTCAACCCTCTCATTCTTTGAATATAGAGCAGCAGTCCCAAGGCCATACTAGGATTAAGAGGCACAGTCAGGACTCCAGTTCATGTTCTCACCCCTCATCATTTCATTACTCACCCTAACTTTCACCGTCCTTGAGCAAGTCATTTAATTTCGTTCAGAATTCTTTTCAATCTCAGTATCTTAAACATTTACCTAGAGTTGCAAGGCTTGCATGAAATTGTATGTACTGAAGCACTATGAAATTTGTAAAGCACTATGAAGATGTAATATAGTGATATTATTAGTGATGTTAGTGGTGACAACCATAGCAGCAGTAATTACATTGTAACCTACTATTATGGATGAGTATGCTAATATGTATGTATAGATAGATATGTGTATCTATCTATCTATATCTATCTATCTATCTATATGCAAATTTCAGATTCTTTCTCAGGACATGTGAAACATTTTTTCTCTCATCATAGAAATAGAGATTGGCTTGGAATCAGTTGGAAATAGGGCATAGTGGCAGTGGGATTGGACCACTAACAACCGTAGATCCATTGGTAGAGATGAGTGTGAGTTCAGATCCCTTGATGCAGAGAAATCACTAATTTTCCAAATCTATCTAAGATATCATTTCTGTGCATTTGCATGAGAATAGAAGCCTCTATATGTTTATATGAGAATGGACACTTCTTCAGGTCAATTTTTCTATAAGGATTTAGAATTGAAGAACAATTAAAGGTGACAGGGAATACAGCTCTAGATATAGACCTGCCCTTAAAATATTGACAAATATGGATTAGTCATAAATTAGATTCCTCTTAGATGATGTTCTTCTTAATATCTGAACTGTAAATGGTCTGTTACTTGAAATACTAATCCTAATATTCATTGTATTCCACTATTGCACTACTCTTCGATAGCATAAAGAGAAAATGGAAAGCAATAGGAAAAAAGAATTTTTTGTTATTGTTATATAGTGTTTTGTTTGATTTTATTGGAATATAAGAGTGAAAACTACATTTTATTTGGATGATATTTCTTAAAGCTCATCTCGTCTCCAAAAGGAGAAAGAAAGAGCCTTGTAATTTCTTATGAATGAGTAAATATGGACCTCTCAAATGTAATGTACATTTTATAGGCCTGCTAAAGGTATATGAACTAATATCACGTGCTTATCTATTGCAATGGCATCTGGTACATATGAAGTGCCACTGGAAGATTGCTCTAGAAGCTTATTTGAAGTCAGTCTGGCCTAGAGAGCTCAACTGGTTATATCAAAGTGTTAATGAGGTCCAAGTCTGTCATTCAACGTCCCATTCCATAGCTAGAACAGACCTGCAAAACTGCTAACAAATGTACGTTATTGACTATAACGTGGGGTCAGAAGGATAAATGGACCAGTTCAAATCCATCATGACCTATGGAAAAAGTAACTCAAATTTACTGAGGAAAAGCATATAGAAGTTTTACTTTGACTTCTCTTTCACTGCTTTTGAAGTATAAAATGCCATTATTCAAACCTCAATTTATTTATAGTAAACTATAACAGGTAATATTTCTTAGCAATCTAAAGTTTGAAAATCACTTTGGTCCTAATAGCTCTGACCTAGGAAATGTTATTTTTATCCCCTTTTCTATAGATGAGAAAACTGAGAGAGTTTAAGTGAATTGCTCTTGGTCACACAGTCAGTAAATGGCTAAAACTAGACTTGAACTCAAGTATCCCTGAACCTTTCAGCGCTGGGTCCACTGCACCACTTGTCTATGGGATGTGCTTAGAGCAAGGTAGGCTTGTATTAGAGCACAGGAAAGGTTCTAGACATCTAAGTATAAGTATGCATATGTTTTCAGACCTGAAATACCTGACTCCAAATTTTCACCACAGTTATTCCTATCTGCCTTCATGAATCCTCCCCTACCTCCCAACTGTTGTATTATCTGTGCCTCCATTAAGAGTATTTCATTGGATTATCTTCAATTCCACAAATTCTCTGAGACAACCCAGAACAAAACAACTTCTCTTCATAAGCATTTCCCTATATGTGTTGTCTCCTCTAGCTTTGTAATGAAAGGGACTATTTCAATATGACATTGTATCCTAATGCTTAGCACAGCATTTGGTATAATGTTATTTAAATCCATTCATATGTGTAGTACATGTGCATACATGCTAGAGAACATATGCATTATGTATGTTTAGATGTATTACGCATGGATACATATATGCCTATGAATGTTACTTGTTGCATGCTTATTTTTGAACAATGCTCCAGGTTCCATATTGGCAAATTTTGTTCAGCTGTTATCTTGGAGTAGCACGGTAGCTTTGCGCCATTAATTATTTATTCTCTAACCGAAACATTACAGATATGTGTGTGTATGTACACATTTATGTAACATTAAAAGATTTTGATTTTTTTTACATTCATCTTCAGCATTTTTAGCAGTTAATAAGTTGTTTTAATTTTGTAATATACTATATTTTTCAGCTCATAAAATGAACTACTCTCCTCTGCTGCCAGAAAGGTTCTATATTTCTTTAGGTTTTATTACTTCAACATAATAGCCGTGAAATATTATCCAGCTCATTCCTCTATTTAGCAGTACTTGGTAATAAAAGATGTAAACTCCATGTCCTTGGTCCATTTACTTCACTAGAAAGATGGTGTGAATGATTGAACAGAACTCTCGATTAAGAATGAGATGATTTGAGTTAGTTTCCCAAACTTGTTGCTCTTGATTCTCTATGTGATTTTTGTCAAAATAGATATCTATTTAATTAAACTACAAGTATTTCATGAATTATGTAAAGAGTAAATTAATTTAGGAAAAATATTAAAATGTGAAAAGAAAATTTGTTACATATTATCTATTTAATTGCAGCTGACATAAAATAAAGTAAGCCTATGATCAGTATTAAACTTAACCAGTCCTGAATGTATGCATTTAGCATTCATTTGTATTTAAATCAGTGCAATATTCTAAATTAATATAAGGATCACCAATTCATGGAGAAACTCAGTATTTGAATTGCCTATTTTCTTTTTAAAAAAAATGCCATTAATATGGACAATTTATGTTTTTGTTTTGATGTTTTTTAAGATTTACATTTATTTATTTATTTTTGTTTTCACCGTTCATTTCCACATGATATTGAATTCCAAATTTTCTTCATATATTTCCTTTCCTCCCCATCATGACATGGTATGCATTCTGATTACCCCTTCCCCCAGTTTACCCTGCCTTTATATCATCCCTCCACCTTATCCCCTTCCCCTTTACTTTCTTCAAAGGCAAGATGGATTTCCATATATTTTATTTCCAAGTTGCATGTAACAAGAATTTTTTAATGTTTGTTTTTAAAATTTGAGTTCTGAATTGTCTCCTTTCTTCCCTCCCCACCTCTTCCCCATTGAGAAGGAATGCAATTCAATATAGCTTATACATGTGTAGTTATGCAAAACACCTCCTTAATAGTCATGTCGTGAAAGACTAACAATATTTACCTCCATTCTACCCCCCCAGTTATGTCTATTTTCTCCTTTGACCTTGTCCCTTTTGTAAAGTGTTTGCTTCTGACTATACCCTCTCCCAATCTGCCCTCCCTTATTTCCTTCTCCCATACTTTGCTTTAACATAGGCTACCCAATTGAGTGCGTATGTTATTCCCTCTTTAAGCCAAATCTGATGAGAATAAGGTACACTCCTTCTATCTCACCTCCCTCCTCTTCCCCTCCATTGTGAAAGTTTTTCACTACCTCTTTTATGTGAGATATTTTACCCTACTCAATTCTCCCTTTCTCCTCCCTGTACATTCTTCCCTCACCCCTTAATTTTATTTATTAGATATTATCCCTTCATGTTCAACTCACTGTGTCCTCTATCTATCCATCTGTCTGTCTTTGTTTCTATCTATCTATTTATCTATCTATCTATTTTCTCCAACTACCCTAATACTGAGAAAGGTCTCATGAGCTACTAATGTCATCTTTGCATGTAGGAATGTAAGCAGTTCAATGTTAATAAGACTCTTGTAATTTCTCTTTCCTATTTACCTTTTCATGCTTCTCTTGATTCTTGTACCTGAATATCAAATTTTCTATCCAGCTGTGGTGTTTTCATCAAGAGTGCCTGAATGTTGTCTATTTCTTTGAATGTTCATTTTTATCCTGACGGATTGACCTCTGTTTTTCTGGATAAGTGATTCTTGATTTTAATCTTAACCAGGAATATCATATTCCAAGCACCTTGATCCTTTAATGTAGAACCTGCTGGATATTGTTTTGTCCTGATTATATTTCCACAATAAAAACTCTTCCTGTCAGCTTTCCAGGTTTGCTTGGGCTGAGGATTTGTTTTACTCTGTCATTCTGTGGGTTCTGTAGCTCCAGAGTTTGTTTAGAGTCATTTTTATAGGTATCTATAGGGCATTGGGGGAGAGGTCAGGGAAGTCTCTGCTTTTACTCCATTATCTTGGCTCTGCCCCCTCAATGTGGACATTGTATAAGATTGTCAAGAAAAGTGTGCCTTTTGGACAATTGAATTGGTCCTGTCTGAAACTGCTTACCATTCCTTCTCTTCTAACCTCAGCTATTTCCAAACCACAAAATTCTCATTCAAGCTGCCAAAAATGTACAGGAAGAACTCAGGGGAAATACTATTTTCAGGTTTAAATAATTATGTTGACATATTTATCAACAATTCTCATTTGCTTTTAAAGGTAGAATATTAATGAATGCTACAGAAAGTCACAGGTAAATTAATAAATGTTGAGACTACTGTTCTGGGTAAAGTATCATCTTTTCTCTCTGTCTCTCCTCTATCTCTCTTTGTATCTGTCTGTCTCTCTGTCTCAGTCTCTCTCCCAGTATCAAACAGGTTCTGATGTCAAGAAACAGTATCGAAGGAATTAGGTTATTACTTAAGTCAAATGGAAAACTGTCTAATTGTCTAACTACTCCATTGAATTCAAATAGCCTGCAAACAGTCACAGAGCCTTGATACCTTTAATGTTGTCACAAAGAGCTTATCATGCTTTGTGCAATATTGAATTTCCATGGGAATTCAAAACATGACTCCTTTTCCTTTTCCTTCTGTGGTTCTTCATGTCATTGAAAGAGCTAATTTCATTTGTCCCATACAATTGGGGATTGGGATTTTTATCCTTTCTAATTTCTGTAAGTTGGCAAAAGAAATCATCCACATTGACATAGTAATCCCTATGCCGAAGTAGGATAAGGAGAATTCTAAATATTATTTCAAATCTAAACAACAGACTAGTAAGATGAATTTCTGCCTCTTTGAAAATACAAGATGACTGTTTTTAAACAGTTTTCTATTTGACTAATCTGCTCATATAATATATTTTTAGTGACCTGTTCAACTTTAGCAATTGATCTTTCTAATCCTCTGGTTAATAAGAAAGTGGTTTTCTAATTATTTCTTTCTTTATTCCTTTTATTTTAAGCAAAACTAAGGATATAATTTTACAAAAATGGAAAAATAATCCATTCTTTAAAAAATCTGGCATATATATGTGGTTAACATAAACAAAAAGAAATACCAAGATATCAAACTCCAAAAAAAAAATAGTTTATGTCACTACTTTGCTTTGTCATAAATGCATTTATACATTACAAAGCAAGAACAGAAATAACAACAAATATTATACTTTAAAAAACCAGGGAAAATTTAAATTATTATCAACTGAAAAATCTTTCATTCAAGGGAGTATTACTGAGAACATTTTGGCAAGGAATGCTAACTGTTTTGACTAAGCCATTTAAAAAAAGAAAAATAAACAAACTTCAAAAAACCCTCAGTTTTCACAAAATTATGTATCTTAATATTTCATTAATTTCAATAGAGGGTGTATATGTAGATGATTTCACATAATATATGTAGATAGATAAATGGGATACATCTCACATGAATTTTTATATGCAAATTTTTGATAGAATAACTGTATCTGACAATAAAAGTATGCTATCCACTTAGTTTTCTCAAATAATTTAAAGGAAAATAATTGGTGACAGCAGTCTATTCCAAATATAAAATCAAATTTTATCAGTAGCAGATATAAGAAAAAACAAACGTCTGTGTGTGTGTGTGTGTGTGAATTCTTATTTAAAATCATCTTCTGGAGTACTGGGACCACAGGTAGAAGTAATTAAGAATGAATGCCTGAGTCAGCAGAAAGAAGAATTTGGCAGTAGAAGTAGATAGGATCTATCATCTCAGTGGATGTCAAAACCTGGATAAAGAAAGCAATCAGGAATCATGTGACATAAGGGATACATAGCCTTCACGATAAAGAATACTCCAGGTAAGTAATTGAATTGTATTTAGCAGGAACTTGAAGGAACTGGTTTGGTTCAGAATGGAAAAGACTAATAAGTAAGAAGTAAAATAATAGGTTTTATCTTGGTTTTATCTTGAAAGTCCTGACTAAGGACTTTCAGACTAAGAAAGATCATGGCATTTTAGTCACTGGAAGGTTTAAAGGAAGAATGTGATATTGTTAGAACCACAAGTACGAAAGATGCCTTGCTAGTTGAATTTAGGATCAATTTCAAAGCAGGATATTTTCCATTTGCCAAGCTAATGCATCTGTACTTTGTATTCACATCTGAGGCAGTCATCCATTTGTGTAGTCCTGCAAAGGGATGTGAAAGAATTAGACTAAAAAACATAAGGGACTGTCTTTGTCTGGGAGGCTGAAATAATTTTGCAAGGTACTTAGTGGAAGACCATTATTTTTTTATTTAATATAGCCTCAGTTGAATGCATTTGTTTTGTCAACATTTTTTTCTCTTCTGAAGGTATTCTGGTTTTCTTTAGTATCTTGTCTATCATATAAAAGGAAAGTTCTTTGTAAATCCTTTTGACAGAGAACATGGTTTATTTTATGGTCTGGCAATTTAGCTTGGTTTTCAAACAAAGGAGTACTTACAATATTGGTAAATATCACTCAGATTTCTGAGATTTCAATAAATTCTCATAAGATTAAATATTTGATTAAAAAAGTATTTAAAAATTTAAGGTATTACTCATTTTTTAAACTTTGAGTTTTCAAGATTTATGTCATTTTATGCCACGTTTATAGGTCTGACTTTGCAATATTCCTTTAAGTCCTGAGGTCCCATATTTATGATTCAATAATGCTTTCTCAGTCATTAGATTGTAAGTTTCTTGAGGACAGCAGCTGTATTTAATCTCTTTCTGTTATCCCCAGCATTTAGCACCTTGAACAGCACATACACTTGAAAAATGTTTATTGATAGACTGATTTATTAGATGAAAATAGTAATTTAGACTGTAAGATTTGTGACCTAAAAACATAAGGTTTTATAAAAGTAAAAACAATAGAGCATACTTTTAAAAAATGTAAAATACAATGGTTTACTATATAAATGTAAATATTGAAATGTACATTGTCTCACATAGGATTAAAGAAAATACCAATAAAGACTTGTTCAGATGCTTCATTATAGTTATAAAAAAAATATTGTGTTGTAGTACCTGGAGGCCATGGAGTCCAACCCCTGATTTTTACATAAAGAGCAAGAGAATCAGGGATCATATAGCTAGAATGAGGCAGAATTTAAGTATAGTTTTTCCTTACTTCCTGTCTTATTTTTTATTTGTTATTCCATCTTTCAAATATGAGATTTTGAAAAATGAACTATCCTCAAGCAACCAGTCTATTTCTTTACTGGTAGACACTGATCACCAACACATTCATCATCAGTTGCTGATGATATTTTTCTTTTAGGGTGGTCTTAATAAAGGATGTTGTAGTGATACACAGTACTAGAGGAAAGTAAGTTAATGAGGCAGTTAGTAAAAAAAAAAGCATTTATTAAGGAGTTTCTTTATTCCAGTCAGTGTGATCAATAAGCACTGGAGAGAGAACAAAATTTAAAAATAGCCTCTATCATCAAGGGACTAATACACTAATGGAGTAGACAGCATGCAAAATATTTGACAGAAAAATAATCATATATGCGTGTGTATTCAATCACATATACCACATATATAGTAAGTAGAAAATATTCTTGGAATAAACCACTGAGAGTGAGGGGAAGGGCTTTTGAAAAAGCTTTCTATCTATGGTTTCAGTTGAATCTTAAAGAAATACAAGATGCAAAAGTGTTAAGAGAAAGCATTCTAGGAGTGAGAGGCAGTCAATGAAAATAAAAATACTTATAATGAACAGAGGCAATGTTATATGTAAAGAATAATCAAATAGCCAGTATTAGCAGATCAGAGAATATGTAGAAGGGACAAAATGTAAGAATTGTTAAATGGCTGAAATAATTAATGTGGGTTTAAACATCAAATATTTTATTTTGGAGGTAATAAGGAACCATTGAAGTTTATCCAGTAAGGGGATGTCATGATTAGCCTTGTGCTTTTAAAGAACTTTGGCAGTTGAATGAAAAATGGATTTGAACAAGGAGAGATGTGAGACCAGGAGATAAATAAGAAGCTTATTGTAACATACCAGGCCATATAGAGTCTTTACGAAGGTAGAAACTGTGTGAATGGTGAGGGGAGGACCTATAAATGAGATGAAATGTCATGCCTTGGCAACATATTATACATGTAAGGTGATGGTTATCCAAACTGATTTTGTTTGAAACAACAAAGACATAGCAAGATGTAAAGAAATTCAAACACCTAGATATATAGTTATCTTGATCATTAATTTTTAATAATTGTTAGTCCATTAATTTCTCCCCAAGCTAGAAGAGAATAATTTTAGACTATACTGAATCTTTCATGGTTTTACCAGGAAGCAGCTCTAGACTTTTTTTATGCAGTCATTTCAGTCATATCTGACTTTTCATGATCCCATTTGGGATTTTCCTGGTAAAGATGATGGAGTAGTTTGCTATTTCCTTCTCCAGTTCACTTTACAGATGAGAAAACTGGGGAAAAAGGGGCTAAGTTCCTTGCCCAGATTCAGATAGCAAATAAGGGAGTGTCTGAGGTCAGATTTGAACTTAGGTCTTCCTAAGGTGTGCATTCTATCCACTGTGCTATCGAAGAACAAACAACAACAGGAATGACAACAGCAAGAGAAATGTTTCCTGGTTCTTATTAACTTTCTAATTCATCACTTTTAATAACTAATTACTGATTTAATAACTAATTACTTCTTCCCATATCTTTGCTCAAGAAACTGTTTTTTCATATACATACATGCATAGACATACATATATATTATATATATATGTCATAAATTCCCCAAAAGGAATATTATTGATATGCCATATGTTTGTTTGAAGTCACAAGTACAGATGACTACATTATATAATTTAATCATGAAGAAATCTCAAAACTACCTACCCAGTTGTTTTTAAATATTTACTCTTTGTGTTTTGAAACAATTAACTGTAATTTCTAATTTCTAGTGAATCTCTACTTCCATCCATCATTGAGAAGTAATTGATTGAGTGATCTTGGTTTCAGTGCTTGATAATTAATAATTACTGCATCTTTAGTAACTGCTTGTTTTGGCGATGACTAGCAGAAAAACAGAATATAGACTATAGGACTTAGTGGTAAAGATAGTCTTCGGGATTATCATATTTGACATGCAATTTCAAGAAGGAGTGGCCTAATGAAACTCTTAGTTTAAGTGAGGAGGAATTGGAAGATATGTTGAAGAACTACAATCTTTTCGGGTATATTGGGTATGATTGTAAAAAGAGATGAAAAAATGTGACAAAATGTGATATCTGTAAAGAATTTTATACATCTGAAAAACTATATAATGCTACTATTATTATTAATTTATCTGACTTTCACAATTATAATAAAGTACAAATGGAAATGATGCAATGATAGTAATTAGTGGGTGTTTTAGACATGCCAACAGGGTAAGAACAGAGAAGGGAAATGTAGACTGGCCTGCCTCTCAGCTGCTCAGAGTAAAGCACCTGAGTTCCTTATTATGTGTGTGTATGAATGTACATATGTGTGTATGTTTGTATATATGCATATGTATTTATGTACATGTGTATGTAATGTGTGTATACATGTGTATATGTAATATCTATCTACTTATGCCTCTATTAAAAAGATGAGTCATTGTTTACAGTTTCAAAAGGTACATATGCATGTAAACATGAATACGCAATACATATGTGTAATCCTATATGATACTTACACGTGTTATGGACATATATAACATGTATCAGCAGACATTTTTATTATGATTAGACATGATCAGATATTGACCCTTATTCCTAGGTAACACAGAGAATAGAGACCCAGGCTTACTATCAGGAAGACAATTTCAAATATGGCCTTAGGCACTTGATACTAACTGTGTTACCCTGGGCAAGTCATTTAACCTTTACCTCATTTTTCTCAACAGTAGAATGAGTATAATTATAACAACTGCCTCTCAGTGTTCTTATGAGCATTAGAAAGATAATATTTATAAAGCCCAGTGCTGAGCAAGTGCCAGAAACTGCAAAAATGTTTATTCCTCCCACTTTTCAATTTTCCCAATTTTGTAAAATCACTATGTGCATATCAAACTTACCCTTGATTTGAAAAATGAGAAAGCAATTGATTTGCTTTTGCACATGATTTTCTTTTTTTTTTTTTTTAGGTGAAATTAAATACATTTATTTAACTTTTTACATTCATTTTCACAAGATTTTGGGTTCCAAAATTTTCTCCCCGTTTG
>JAQQSK010011544.1:0-12235 GCA_028658325.1 Potorous gilbertii
ATATAGTTAGTCTTACACAACACGACTATTATGGAAGTCATTTGCAAAACTACACAGATATGGCCTACATTGAATTGCCTGCCTTCCCAAAGGGAATGGGTGGGGAGGGAGGGATGGGGAGAAACTGGAACTTAAATTTTTGAGTTCCAAATTCTTTCCCTTTCCTTAAGAAGGCAAAGCAAATTTATATGTCATTCATATGAAGTCATGCAAAATGTATTTTCATATTAGCCCTGTTGCAAAAGAAAGTAAAAATCAAATAAAACAATATAATATAAAAAACAAAACAAAAAAAAAACTTTACATTCTGCACCAGCCAGTTATATTCAACCACCTACCTAGCTTCTTTAAAGAAGCAACTGGACACTGTCACAGCATTGGGTAAGTATGAGGCTAGGGACTGATCCCCTCCACTCACAGCCAAATGGAATGAGACAGGAATGATGCTCATTGGATAAACTGACTCGCCATTCTGTGCTAAGTCTGCTTGCTCCAGTCAAAAAGACAGAAATAATCACTAATCCATCTGTGGGTCTTAAAGGACCTGGTCCGACTACTAGAAAGGGAATCATACACATGGATGCATCGATGTAGGTACAGTTGTATTACTCTGCCTCTCCCCAATCCTACCAAATGTGGGTTTTTCTTTCTTTCTTTTTCTTTCAAACTCTATGTACTGTCTCTATGTCTTGCCTCATGTCTTCAGTTCAACCAATACTGACTAATCAACAAGGAGTTCTTAAATACCCTACTTTATGTCAGGTACTGTGCTAGGACCAAGAAACCTGAAGGGGAAAAAAATAAAACGATTCCCTGAAGCAAAGGAGCATATATATTTTGAGGAAACAAAATGTATACATTGTTAGATCAAATTATAGTTAAATATTCTGTACTCTCAAATGGGTCTGTAATCTCATCAATCTGGAGGTTCTCTTCAATGAGGCAGGTAACAATCCATCCCTAACTGCCCATCCTGTATAAACCTTGTTCATGTCCTCCCATAAATTGGTCACTAAAATCCACCCAGCATGCTGGAGGCTTTCTTCACTTTCTCCTGACGTTGAAAGAATAGCCACGGAACTCTCTCAAGGCTACTTTTCATTCCTCACCCTTACCATCTGACCAGCTCATCTTCTTTTCCTATAGTACATTTCCCTGATGACATATTTTATTCCTCTTCTTTTTCAAAATTCCTTGTTGATATGACTTCTTACACTTACCATATAACCCCTTGGTTTTCTCTATTAAATAATCCTTTTCAATTCTTTGGAGGCTATAGTGTTCCAGGTCATGCATTCATACAACAACCTCGAGAGAATATTGGTATTAAAAAAGATGGGTCTTTGTTTCCAAGACAATCTGGGGCTCATTAAAGCAAGGCAACTAGCATTGATTAAGCGCTTACTATGTGCCAGGCACTATACTAAGTGGCTGGACATTTAAATACAAGGAGAAAGAAAGAAGTCCCTTCCCTCAAAGAACTTACAATCTAACAGAAGAAGACAATGCACAAAAGGAATTTGAAAGTGAGGTTGTGGATGGGCAGGGTGAAGGCATCAAGCATGAAAGTTGTAAGCACATCTGGGAGGGGAATGAAAGTTGCCCAGCCCATGCACCTGCACAAAATTGAGGCCCCAGAAGGAACTTACTAATGGGAGAAGAATCAGAGCAGATGGATATTGCAGAGTGAAGCTGCAAGTATGTTGTCAAAATCCAGAAACTCAGACCCCTTTGCAATTTACTGAATGTAATCCAGCTCATTCTCATCCTTCTGATGAATTCCAGACTGAACTTATTTGCATTATCTGTCCCATAGATCTAATTATATGTTATAATCTTATCAAGTAGCATTCATCATTCACTTGGCCTTTTCTATGTGGATGGTCAGGTCAATATCCTTTGGTGGAAGATTTCTTCCAGGAAGCTTTGCCATGTTCCAGAGCTTGATGCAACCAGAACAATGCCATCTGCAAACAGAAATTTCTAGAGAACCTCACCATCTATAAAGAATCCCTCTTCAGCTTGGAGTCTATTCTGCATCTCCTCTATCAGATTAATGAACACTTTTGCATAAATTTCCCTCTTTGATGATTAGAGTGTTATTGAACAATGTTATTTCTATTGCTATCTTTCAAATACTTGTAAATAACTCTAATTTATGGGTGGAGGACACCTTATTAGAAAATACAAAAGAAATACAAGAGAATTGGGAAGCAATAATCATTGTGGGGCTGACCAGAAAAGATCTCATATAGGAGGTGGGACTTCAGCTGACCTTTGAAGGGGAAAGTGTCATTAAATCACTGTAGAAATACCATGATCTCATGTGCACTTCTTATACTCATGTTAAGGCTGGGAATTCCAAAGGGAAGGCATATTATTGAGTATAAGTAACATGGGATGAGGTCAGCTATCAATAAATGTCCTATCTATAAAACAAATTCCAATGCTCTGTTGATCACTGGTTAGAAGGAATAGAACAGTAAGTCAAAATAATAGAAGGTATCTTCAAGGACTAGTCTATGTTGGGCAGGTGGAAAGTGACTTCCAGTTGAGCCAAGAAAGGTGTCTCCTACTTCAGGTACTGCCAGAGAAAGTGCAGATATGAGCCTTGAGTCACAGTGACAATCTGTATGGATTGATTTCAGCATTTTAGAGGGACTGTGATGTTAAGATCTGATTGCAAGTTCTAAGTGCCTTGTAATCTCTAAAGACACTAAGAATGGCCAGGGAGGAGACAAGGTGCCCCATACAGTGGAATGTGTAGGTGATCTAGGCTAGGCTTATCCCTTCACTGGATAGTCAATTTCCTTCTCCATGCCTTCTCAACAAACAAGGGACTAATGTCCTGAGAGTACTTCCATAAACGATCCCCAGGGAGAATCGCAACACAGGGGCAGGCCAGAGGTATGATGGTGGAAATAACCAAGTTCCAGACATCCAGACAAACAAATTTAATATTCAAAGAGTTCATGCCTCAAGTCTGAATCCTAGGAGAACAAGAGATCCAAAGTCTTCCTCTGCCCTCTTTAAAAATCTCACTAAGAATTATGACCTTTTGGGAAAGTACCTATTTGTACAAAAATATTTATAGCAGCTCTTTGTGTGGTGGCTAAGAATTGGAAATCGAAGGGATGCTCATCAATTGGGGAATGGCTAAACAAGCTGTGATGTGTGATTATAATGGAATATTATTGTGATAATAAGAAATAACAAGTAGGATGATTCCAGAAAAACCTTGAAAGACTTACATGAACTGATACCAAATAAAGTGAACAGAACTTTAAAAATTGTTTTAACATGTAAACTGGCGGGGGGGGGGATAAAATATAAATTCAAAAAATAAAAGATAAAAAAAAGAAAGATGATCTTTTACAACCCTGGTAAATTAATTTCTTTTTTACATTAACTCAGAGCAATTCCATTCCCACTTCTATATTTCTTTGGCTCTAACAGAAAACCCAAGAGAAAAAAAGCGGGGTATGTGCAGCTCGGAAGAAGACTGCCACAGAAAACACTACATAAATAAGACTTGATCTTTGGAGATTTTGTGGGGTTTTTTTCTAACTGTAACACTGACTGTGGGACAGATATAATAGTAATCTAAGTCAGCTAGCTCTATCTGTGTCCATTTCTATTAGGTTATTTTGTCTCCTAATGAAATGGCCTCCAAGTGTAAACACTGTTTGAGAGGTCAATTACAGCTGAGAAACAGGAGTAAAGAGGTTGTATTCATTTTATTTGTTTCCAAACTTGGTTTATTATCGTTCTAAATTGTATTATTTTAACCCTGAAAAATAAATGCAAATGGTAAATGTTACCAAACTTCCCCAAATTCACAAAATTCAAAGTAATTTAATTAACATTAATTAAATGCCCACAGCAATTTACTATGTTGATCCCAGGACATAACCCACACCCTACTAATTAACCAGGAAATATGGTCTTGGGACAATGCCACAAAGATAGCTACCTAGAGACTAGGAAATCTCCAACTCTGTCCACTATCCTAAGAATAACACATAGAAGTAAGGTTAAAGGCAATAACTTTGGACCATGACAAATGAACTTCTTCTCGGTTACAAAGGTGAATTTGAACTCAGTCAACAGGCAAATTGGAAAAGAGTCTTTGTGCTCAAAGAAATATTTTTAAAACCTCAAAAATTTTCAAGCAATGGCCCAAATTTGATTCCCTTCTGAATTTCCCAAAGTGATTTATTTTCGATATGATATCCCCAAGCTAAAGCAAAAGAGATCAATTAGAAAATTTACAAATTGACCCTTTACATTCCACAGTACTACACTCCATGCAGTGGAGGTAGGAAAAGGTGAGGGGGTAATACTTTATGCCTCAGGTAAGTTCACAGGGTTATTTCCATCTACCATCTCCTTGCTTTTGCATAAACTGTGCCTCTTCCTCCGATGCCTCAATCCTGGAATGCACTGCCTCTTCAACTAGCTTTGTGGTATCCCATGCTTCTTTCAGGGCTCAGGTCAGTTGTCAGCTACTACACTAGGACTAGCTTGCTCTCCCCCAGTGGTAATGCCCTCTCCCCATGATATTGCTTTGTATTTACTTTTATATATTTTGTATTTTCTTATCTATTCCTTGAGGGCAGAAACTATTTCATTTTTGTCTTTCTATCTCCAACACCTAATACATAGTAGGCACTTTTCAATAAACATTAATTGAAAGCATGGTCTCAAAAAAGAGACCATGCTCTACTCATTTGCAGTAGTGGGAAATATATGGGTTTGAAATATCATATATATTTTCAGGGGTTTTTTTTGATTGTTGATATTTTATCTTCTTTTCCCTTTTTTTCTTTTCCTTTTTTTTAAAAAAAGTATTTTTTACATAAGATGATTCTCTGTGAGGAATACAGGGGAAATTTTATGACAGAAAAACAAAGATGTCAGTTAAAATTTATTTTTTTAAAAAATGCTTGCTGAATGAAAGATATGTGGTGAAAAAGAATATTGGACCTTGATTTGAATTGCTACAGTGGGGAAAAACACAGATCTGGAATCAGAGGCCCTTGGTACAAATCCCACTTCTAATACTTACTACCTATTGACATTAGGCAAGTCCTTTAACATCCCTAGGTCTCAGTCTCCCCATCTGTTAAATGGGTAGGTTGGCCTATATAATATCTGAGGTTCCGTTTGATCTCTAGATTTATGATCCTATGAAATCTTTGCTCCAATACTTTCTAGGGTGTAAGTAGGTACAAGTCACTTCACATCTCTTTCTCTCAACTAAAAAATGGGAAAAGAACATTTACACCACTGAAGTTCATGGGCTCTTAGGAGTTCTTTGTGTTTTGTGCATTTTTTAAAGGATGAAGTAAATGCAGTCCCAAACCTGATTTCTATATTGTACACTGAGTGTCTATGCTAGTGTTAGGGACCATATTATCCACATTTGAGGAAACTCTGTGTTAAGCTATATCTAAACTTTATTTGGGACACTTCCCTAAAGAGAAATTACAAGGTAGAGGCCTAATAAGTCTAGAGGAAAACTGATTTTGGTGGGGTCAGGGATCCAGAACTGAACTCAGTCTATGTGAGCCCAGAATCTTTAAGTGGAGTCCTGACCCAGGTTATATTTCAATAAATCATATGGATTGTTCACTTTTCAAATAGATATGTCAAAATACATCATAACCACAGTCCAACATATCCCTCCTGTTGTTTCTGATGTTTACAAAAGATGCAGGTTGAGCCATGTTCTACAGTGCTAACTAATAATTAAATTATTTTCTCGAAGGCAAGATGAAAAGGAATCTTGGTTTTACCAAGATTAATAATATTCTGCACTAAGGATTACCTTCTTTCTACCTTAGCACTTCCTCCATCTTCCACCTATACAAATTCTTTTTGTTCATATTGTATTTCCCAAAAGGGATGGATATAAAGGAGAGGATTAATACCAAGAAGCAATAGTAATAGCTAGCATTGATACAGTACTTTAAAGTTTGCAAAAGACTTTATTTTATCCTGACCACACACATATTTGAGAAACTGGTGACTTGTAAATATAAGTCAGAGAGCATCACCCCATTATCTTATTGGTTCAATGATGTTCCCTAAAGATGCCTTGTATTATTTATTTTGTTAATTATTTCCCAATTGCATTTAAATCTCATTTAGGATGCACTTGTATTGAGTATAACATTCAGCAGCATTTGACATCTCTAAGATATATGATATTCAAAGACTCTTGTAAAAATCTTTCTAGGCTAGTTATGTCACAGGCTTGTTTCCAGACTTTTTAATTCTCAATTTCTTCATTAAATTCAGTAGATCATTGTATTAGTTGATTCCCAAGTACCAAAAATACTTTCAAATGGCATGTACTTAATGCAGGATCAATGGAATTTGGTCTTAGAAGAGCCCACAGAGCTCCAACTCCTGAAGTTTGTGGATGAAAACATGGAAGCCCAGAGAGAGGGATTTGCACAGTCATATACAGTCAATCATTCTCTGAGCTGAGAATTGAACGAAGATCTCCAAATTCATGATTCTTTCCTTTGCATTACAATATTTACTATAATCTTGAGTCATTTCTGGGCCTAATTTTACAGTTATAAAATTAGGACTATGGACTACATTATTTCCAGAGTCTCTTAGAACTCAAAAATTCTTTAAGAGTGTGAAAGTTATATGAAATTCAACTCCCAACAAAAATGTTTCAATGATGGCATAATCTCAGCTCTTGGAACCTAAAGGTCACATCTGCATTTCTAATGACTGCCCTTCATATTCAGATAAAAGAGAGAACAATAAAATCTGTCTCTACAAAATTTCAGTTCATTTACAATGACTAATAAATGATAATTTTCAAAGTTTCATTCAGAGGCATCATCCTGTCCTGTGTGCTAGAAAATGTCTTCATGTTTTGTAAAAGTAAACAATGAGGCAAAGTGTCACTAAAGAGCTATTGGGTTTAAAACTCCAAGCAAGATAGCACAGTTATTTATATTCACTAGCTTGGTTTAATACCCTTTGTTCTTTAAGGGAAATTTCAGTAGCTTTTGGATTCAGTCAGATTTGAAGCACTGGCTAAAAGAGGGGACTTTAGCAAAAACTAAATAAAATCTTTATTACACAGCATCAAATGAGTTATAGTCACATCCGGGGTGGGGATAAAAAGTAATATAATACTTATAACACAAATAAGTAAAAAATGGAAACAGAAGCTTGCATATTAGGGATTACTGCTATTTCTTATCTATTCTAAAGTAATATACATATATGCCTCCTTAAACACAGCAAAATATGATAGTTCAAAAAATCTGGAGCTTATCTGTGAGGCCCATTACACTTTGCTTGTACCAGGGTTACATTGTATGCTCTGGACATTGATCGTGGTCCCTTTTTCTGCCTAAAATTAGCTGTTTTATATCTCCATCGTGGGTACAGAGGGAATAAACTGTAATGGATGTGGATTGTGCATTAAAGGAAAATGAGATGACAATTAATGTTAAAATATCTAAAGTTATATATTCAATTTCACAAATTTTTTTAAGTGGTTATCATGTAGAAACACTAAAGAGACACAAAAGTTGATTTTTTTTTAAATAGCCCTTGCCTTCAAGGAACTCACCCAGTAAAGCTGTTTATATTGTAAGGAAGATAACAAAAAAAACAAGTATATCACCTAATATGATAATATGCTTCTCCAGACCTGAACTTCAGATGAAATAAACCACCAGGTAATTAGACAGATTGCCCAGTGGATATAGTGTCCAGTCTGAAGTTAAAAAGGCTCCTTTTCCTGAGTTCCAATCTGGCTTTAGACACTAGCTGCAGGACTGTGGGCAGGTCACTTGACCCTCTTTGTCTCAGTTTCTTCATCTTTAAAATTAGCTGGAGAAGGAAATGGTAAACCATTTCAGTATCTTTGCCAAGAAATCCCAAATGGAATCATAGAGTTGGATACAACCAAAGTAACTAAACACAAGTTAGACACTTCAACATAAAATTACCTTTCATCTGCTCTGTATGTCTTGTGTGTACTAGTTATTTATATGATGTCTCAATCACTGGAATGTATCTTGAGCAAAAAGATTTTTTTGTTTTTGTTTCTATTGTCTTTCCCAATATTTATCATGAAACTCAGAATATAATAAGCACTTAATAAATACTTGTTGATTGGTTCAGTGACCATCTGTTTTACATCATGACTTAACAATGTTGCCTATTCAGTAAAAATTATAAACTAAGTCTTCTGATGGCATAGTGGTATTTTGTTATAATGTATCAATAGCATTACTGCAAAACCACATTGGTGGGAACATTTTCACAATGTAGCAGAATATAAAAGATACTATGATAACAATACAAATAGTTGCGACTCTTCAGAGAAGAGTTAGATCAGGAAAGCTTCATGGTGGAGGTGACATTTGAACATAGGAAAGAATGGATAGGGTTTTATCTGTCAGTCAGTAAACATTTACTAAGTGCCTAAATATGGGCTAAGTGCTGAGGATACAAAGAGATGCAAAAGACAGTCCCTGTCCTCAAGGAGCTCACAATCTAATGGGGGGAAGCAACAAGTAAACAAACATATACAAACATGCTATATATGGGATAAATAGGAAATAATTGAGAGGTAAAGGCATTAGAATTAAGAAGAGTTGGGAAAGACTCCCTATAGAAAATGGGATTTTAGTTGGGATTTAAAAGGAAGCCAGGGATATCAGTAGGTAGAGCAGAGGGAAGATAGTATTCGAGGGACAGAGTAGAGCCAGAGAAAATGCTCACAATAGAGAGACAGAATGTCTTGTTCATGAAATAGTAGGAAAGTCAGTGTTGATGGACTGAAGAGTATATATGGTGAGGAGTAAGGCATAAGAAGCCTGGAAAGGTGGGAAGGGGTTAGGTTACGTCTTTGCATGTCAAACAAAGCATTTTGTATTTGATCCTACACATGATAGGACTGGAGGTAATAAATTCAATAAAAAATATTGAGTGGGGGGAGGGTGACATGGTCAAACTTGTGTTTTGGGGAAGTGGCTAAATGGAGAATGGACTGGAGGGGGGAGAAACGAGGCAGGCTTTTGAAATATAGCTCCCACCAGGAGGCTATTGCAATATTCCAAGCGTGAGGTGATAACGGTCTGCAATATTGTGGTAACAATAGTTATAATCTAAGAATTTAAAATTAAAAACATTCTTATTTAACTTTACCCAGTGATGCACCCAACCTACTTCTTTGCTTAAATAAATTCTACCACATTCCTCAGGGTCCCTTCAAGACTCACATTCTCCTTGAAGCTTTTCTTGATCAGTTAAGCCCACAATTGTCCTTTCCTTCCTTTTAGCTCCTATAACAATTAATGAATATACCATTCATTCAATATTTATCTATATTTCTTTTCCATGTTAACTATTAATCAAACTATCTACAGATGTAAACATAGATGCTCATTGTTCAGTTGTTCAGTAGTGACCAACTTTTCCTTACCCTGTTTTCTTGGCAAAGATATGGGAGTAGTTTGCCATTTCCTTCTCTGATGGATTAAGGAAAACAGAGGTATAGTGACTTGTCCAGGATACCACAGCTAGTGAGTGTCTGAGGCTAAATTTTTGACTTAGATCTTTCTGACTCCTGGCCCAGCACTCTACCCACTGAGCCACCTAGCTGCCTTAGATATATACATACATACATATATATAAAGAGAGAGAGAGAGATACACACACACACACACACACACACACACACACACACAGATATTATCTCTATAAAGACAGATGACTGAAAGAGAAAGGAGGAAGGAAAGAAAGAAGGAAGGGAGAGAAGGAGGAAGTGGGGGAAGGAGAAAGGAAGGAAGAAAATTACCCCCAGCTAGTATCTCACCAGTTTTAACAATATGTCCTGAACTTTGTCATTATTCAATAAATGCTTGTTGGTTTTTGGTATGCCCAGTTTAGTTGAACTGTATTCTTAAAGGTAAGGAAATGGACCATACTATTATCCACGGTCCTATACATTATGTACAAGGCACCATAAGCTATGCTTTGAAGATTCAGAGAGAGAAATGGCTCCCAAGGCCTTCAAAGTCTAGAGAAAGAGCTTATACACAAGTGACTACAATATAAGGAGAGTAAAACTGGTACAAAGGAGAGGTTCAAGAAAAGGCTCTGAGAAACTTGAGGAAAGGAAGAAAAATTTCACCTACAGGATGGGAAAACTTCTTATAGGATATGGCATCAGAGTTAGAAAGGCAAGGTTTTGGGGGGGTAGTTTTTCCAGTTCTTTATGCTTACCTTTTCATTCTGCTTGGGTGTTATTTCCTTTTTCCTTTAACTAGCATATCTGATTTTCATCTCTGTACTACCCTCCCATATTAGAAAAACATCCCAGTGTCTCATGATTTTTCACCACTTCCTTCTGTGGAGCCTCTGTGGAACCTCCTCAAAAGACAGCACCTCAGAAACTTTTCCATAATAACTGCCTTTTAAGAGTTCTTTCCTCCCTTCCAAAAAGAAAGAAAGAAAGGAAGGAAGGAAGGAAGAGAGACAGAGAAAGAAAGAGGGAGAGAGAGAAAGAAAGAAAAAAAGAAAGAAAGAAAGAAAAAAAGAAAGAAAGAAAATCAGAATGTGGAGGAGTAAGGAAGGAATTTTTAAACATTCAGTCCCTCTGAGTTTTTAAGTTTTCTTGGTTGCACTTTCTGATTAATTAGCTTTTTAAAAAGCCATACAACTTAATAAGATGGTAACCCAGCCCACATACAACAAACTGTAATGGCAACTCATTATGTAAATCACATAATTCCCTAGTACTCTCAGAAGTATGTGATCCAGGCCTACTTACTGTTGGAAAATATACTAATTTAATAAATCTACTGATACAGAGCTCTATTCAAATATGATAAGAGAATCAAAGTTTTCTATTACTTTGAAATCTTATGCCATATTTTCATATTTTACTTTATGATATTTGTCTGATTCCTGCTAAAAAAGCATCCTACATCTCTACTGTGGTCATTCTAGTCAATAATAGATTCCAATGGTTTAAATAATTTCAAACACAATCTGAGTGTCGAATAAAGTAAGCACCCAATTCAATTCAATTAATATTTACTAACCACCAGCTCCTTTCAAAGTACTATACTAAACCAAGAACCAGTAAGCTCCCAAGGAGCTTACATTCCATAAATGATTGTTGACTAGCTGAATAAATAAATGAATGAATATCAACATAGAAATGACATGTCAATTGACAGTTCCAAACATTATCAACCATTACCTAAAAATTCTATAAGGTGTAACTTTTGTTCAGTGAGTTCATTATCCTAAGTAGAAATTATGTCACATCCATTGAGTTTTGCAAAAAAAAAAAAAAAAAGGCCAAAAATACCTACATTAAGTCTGTAAAGCCTTTACAATGATGATGAAAAGGCATTTTTAACGACGTTTATTTGGACATGACAGTGTGTATCAGAATAACCTCCTGAAATAAACTATTTTTCCCCCAACATTTGTAATTCTCCAGAGATGACAAAGTTATACTAATTTGTTAAAGTTTTTAAAAATAACTTGCAGAACACTAATGCTTAAGTAATTCAAAGTTTGCACCTGTGGAGGTGCCTAGGAACCTCGCTCATCTTTTCCGAGACACATATGTGTGTGCATGGAGAGTTAAAGAGTTATGAAATAGCTACTATCTCTCCAGTAGGAAATCAAAGCCTGGAATTTAGGTGGGGGGCGGGGTGGGGGAGGGGCAGAGTTGTAGACCCTACAGTAGACTCTCTCCTCCGGATGTCTCACCTCCTGCCCCCCTTCCTTCAGCCGGCCCTAGCAGGCCTCGTCCTGAGCTCTCAAATCCTGCTTGCTTGGATTGAGGGGAAGTGATCCCCCAGCTCTACTGCCCTTCCTCACCCAGCGAACTCGGCCACAGCACCATCAAAGCCAAGGGCACAGCCGCCCGAGGGCGGCGCCCAGCCGAGAAACCCGCAGGATAGTAGTGACTCTGGCATCTCTGAGCCCTGATCCAGAGAAAAACAGTGAAATCTGGGTATGGCTTCCTTTCCCACCCCCCCACCTCCCGCATCCACTCCAGCCTCTCCCCGCGTGGAGGTGGAAAAGAGAACTGCTCCCTGGGTGCATCCCTCCCGGCTCATGCGTGATCAGAGGAAAGAAAGTCGGAGGAAGCTGACACCATGTGCCTCCTCTGAAACCCCAGAGCGGAGGGAAGGAGCTCCCGCGTCCTCCGACCCCAACGGGG
>JAQQSK010011545.1:0-12235 GCA_028658325.1 Potorous gilbertii
CAAATGGGGAGAAAATTTTGGAACCCAAAATCTTGTGAAAATGAATGTAAAAAGTTAAATAAATTTATTTAAAAAAAAATAAAAAATAAAAAAAAGAGATATTCAGCCCTTCATTATAATATAGTCCACCTGCAATAATGTTAACCATTGCTGTTTTGTGGATCTCCTAATGTTGAAGGGTATATAAAATGTGACCCTCACCATCATTGTCTTTGGTGTAAGAGAGCTGGCCAAAAGATCTTACCTTTATTAACAACCTGTTGATTGTATTAATGAAATTATTTAATTACCCAGAAACCATGTCCCTTAACCTTTTGGTATGTCACATTTTCATGACTTGAACCTTCCTACTCTTCTAATCTTTTTACCCTTTATTCTCCTTAGGTGCTCTATTATACAGTGACATTGGTCACTTTGATATTGGTAACTCAAGACCCTTTATCTTCAACTTGGTCCTTCATGCCTACAACTCTAACTTCTGCCTTCCTTGACTTCTTTCTAATCTGCGCTAAAGTCCCACCTTCTGAGAGAAGACTTCCTCAGTTTCTTTTAATCTTAATGCATTCCTTCTAAGATTGCCCCCAATATATCTATTATGTCTCATCTCTCTATATAATTTTGTTCGTGGTGTCTGTCTTATTTGAGTATGAGCTCCTTGAAAGTATCGACAACCCTCCCCCTTTTCTTTGTATCCCCAGGATTTATTAGAGTGTTTGACACATAGAAGGTGTTTAATAAATGATAGTTGATGGATCATATCATAAAATAAACTGCTACCTCAGCAATATTTGAAAAAGAAATGGAATTATCTTGCTATCCGGTGCTCAAATTCCCTCAAAGTAAGGAAGAAAATGGCAATATATGTGAGGAAATCCAAAGGTACATCTCTAAAGAGCAATGAAATATATTGAAAAGTAGAATCTGTATTCTTAAATCAGAAACATGACTCATATATCCCATTATTTTCTCTAGCTTCTTATGCAACTTACTCCAGTAGATAATCAGTTCATCAAGATTCATCAGATCCCAGTTTTCCCCCATATCATTCAATCAATTAACAATTATTTTTGCAATTAACATAATATTTTAATTCTTTAAGGATCTATGATTTCATCATTACATTTTCTCTTTAACCACTCCCTATTTCCCATGAAATGACCAATTTTCTGTTGAAAAATCTCTCCAAACTCTATTCTAGTGATGTGCTGGGTGAGGGCACCTTTTCTCCTCTTGTCAGCACATGAAACCTAACTATATATCTTCATGGAAAATTCTAACTTCAGAGTGCATACTCCATGATAATATCTTTAAGAGGAAAATTATCATGTCCATGAATTAAAACATAATGAAAGAGACAAAGAACAAATACAAATGGGAAAAAGTTTGAAATACACTCATAAAAAGAAAATGGGAAAAGAGAAATATGAAAAATTAAGAAAAAAGAGAATAAACTATAGCAAGCAAATATAGTTTTGAAGTTTAAAAAATCAGAAGAATTTAAATTACTATACTTTTTCCTTTCATTTTTCTCTTGGTGCATTTCTGACTATATATTTCAGGAACTCAAAAAATTGAAAGAAACAACTGTAAAATCAATAATAAATTTCACAAATGAATTAATTAACACATTTACTAGAACTTTGTTCATTCAAGCATAAGGATTTGAAAGTGGTGGAAGATGTTCAGAATCAAGCCTTCTTTCCTTGTGGCCTGTGATACATTGTTGCCATCTTCTCAAAAGGGCACATTCAAATCAAATGATGCAATGGTCACTTTGAGAAGTGAACTCCTGTCTCTTGACTTTCTGATATATTTTTCTACTCCCATTAAAACATAACTATTTTCTTCAATCACATCTGAAAAGATTTACTTTTGAATCCTTTTGTTTGATTCACAGTGGCTATCCTCTGCTAGAAGTGTTGGGTTAGTCTGAAAAAAGCAATCATTTCATTGAATCAAACTCACCTTGTAATACATGCAAAAATTAATCTCCCTTGACATTTGCTTAATTGCTTCCTCTTTTCCTCTTCCCCTTGCTATAAGTACATAACTAGTAAACAAAGAACAATCTGCTTTGTATAATTTCCTTAGTTATGTTTGCAGTACAAAAAAATATTGAAACCAAAATTGGTCCTGAATTAGCTGGGAACATTTCCATCAAATGTTCTTTTCAGTCAACTAGCATACTTGAAAAGAAGAAATTGTAGGAGGATCCACAAAATTGATGAGATAACTAAGAAAGACCTAGAAACTGTAATTAAATATCAAGCAAATTATTTTTAAACATTAGTTGGAGAGACAAGGTGATGTCATGAAAATAAAATAGGGTATGGAGTGAGAGGACTTCCATTTAAATACCAAATTTGTCACTTTGTAATGTTTGGTAAATTATTTACCAAATCTTTCTGGGCAGTTCAAGGGGGAGAGAATAAGTATTTATATGCCTGCTTCAAGTCAGGTAATATGCCAAGTTGTTTGTAAATGTTGTATGAATGGTTTATTTTTAAGATATCTAATGATCTATTTCTAAATGTGTGATCCCATGAACTTGAAATATAACTAGAGTATTCTAGAAAGTCTTGTCTTCACAATAGAACATTGTATTTAGTTTCATCAATAAGATGGGGTTTTGGGGATAATAATTGACTTCTTTCACAGCATTTTGTTGTTCAGTCACTTTTCAGTTATGTCCAACTCTGTGATCTCATTTTCTTGAAAGAAATAGTGGAATCGTTTGCCATTTACTTCTCCAGTTCCTTTTACAGACAAGGAAAATGAGGCAAACCATTAAGTGATGCGTCCAGAGTCATAACTAGTAAGTATCTGAGGCCAGATTTGAACTCAGGCCTTCCTGACTGCAGGTCTGGTTCTCTATTTATTGCCCTGAACTAGCTACTAAAGTATCACAAAATCCTAGGGTCTGATCATTCAGTTCCTTTCTCAGTGTAAATCCCCTCTAAAATAATTAAAACAAGTGATCGTGAAGTTTCCATTTGAATATCTTTAATGATGCAGAAATCATTTCCTCCAAAGATGCTCACCTAGGTTTTTTTTTTTTTTGGACAACTGTACTTAGATGGATTTTGCCATATCAAGTTACATTACCTCTCAATATTGTGATCTCAGTTTTGCACTCTGGGTACAAGAAAAATAAATCAAATACTTCTTCTCCCTACCTCTTTTCTTCCCCAGGAGACCTACCCCCAGTTCCTTTAGACATCCCTTAAATAATTATAAATCCACTTAACATACCAATGATCTTCTCTTAGATGTGTTCATTTTTGTAAGGTTTATATAAAATAAAATATGAATGAAAAATCTGGATTCAGAAGTCATAAAAAGCAAGGATGAGCTTATACATAGTGGAAAGAAAATTAAAATACATGCTCCTAATTGTTGTTGGCAGTAATGCTATGAAGGGTGAAATGAAGGGCAGCTCACTGGTCCTGGAGTCAGGAAGATCTGAGTTCAAATGTGACTTCACACACTTACTAGTTTTGGGACTCTGGGAAAGTTACTTAACTGTTTGCCTCAGTTATTCATCTCTAAAATGACCTGTAGAAAGAAAGGGAAAACTACTCCGGTGTCCTTGACAAGGAATTGCAAATGGGGTCACAAAGAGTAGGACATGACTAAAAAATGACTCAGCGATAACAACAGCAACAATCTTAGTGGCCTCAATTGCCTCTCATTTTGTGATTGTAGAGCTGAAAGACAGATGTATAGGCAATCTAAGAGTTATAACTGTCCGCAAAAACAAGATGAGGTAATGATTTTTCCATCATCAGAGGTATTTAAATGGAGACTGTATGACCACTTACTTTAGTGAAAAGGAATTCATGCTCAGGAAGGAATTGGTTGACCTCATCCTACCCTTCTGTGATTCTTTAACAACCAGTTCTGTTTTCTTTGTCATATGTCTCTTCAAAATAAGAAAAAGATTAAATGAGTTTCACCCATGTAGTCATTAAAGGAACAAATGAATTTGATTACAGAGTTCTTAAAATAATAAATTATAATTAACTACTCATTAAAAACATGAAAAATCTCTGTCAACAGAAAATAAATTCAGAAAAATAAATTCATGTCATCTATAACATGTGTGCTGTAGACACCATTCATGAAAGTTGTTAAGTTTGAAAGGTGGGTTTTAAGGAAATTACTAGACATTGTTATTTTTATTTCTATTTTAAATTGAATATCTTCCAATATATGTGAATCGTTATCTTGTAGGCAGATCAAATTTATTATGTGTTATTATAGAAGAACGAGAAACAAATGTCAAAGGAAAAAATACTTCTGTTAAAAGATGTTTCCAAATGACATTTTTCCACAGTATATTTTTCTTGTTTTTCATTCTCTGTTCAGTTATTTTCAGGAGGCAGGAAAAAAACGACCTATTTATTCTGATGACAGTCCAGTTCTTTTCCTGTTCCAATTGACTATTTCCTTGAAACTACATTCTGATACCTTCCTTTTCAAAGGAAGAGACAAACAGACATTGACATCTGAATAACTTGAATAATGAAAGCAATGGTTTCCCATATAAATGCAGGCTTTCAAAGCTCCTCCAAACTTCCATACCTGAAATAAAGAAGTTGTATGAGTGGATGGCAGGCGCATTACAACAATGTCTTGAAGGAAGAGTATAAAATTCTTTGCTCAATTTGATACTACCACAACTCTCTTGATTTGTGCTGTACTATTTCTACTGAATGTCTCAGCATATTTTCAAGTGAAAATAGACTGGGTCTCATTCTGATAAAGAAGATAGTTTCCAGAGGTTTGACTCTGTGACCTTGGCATCAGTTAAATTTCCAGAAATCACTATATTCAGTACCAGAATGGATGATTCAAGCATGAATTCTTCTGAGGGTAAAATCGTTGAGTTCCATAGAGCAGGATGCTCAAAGGAAATGTGTACTACCAGTAAACAAAAGATAAGTCCCTCTGCTGAAACCGTGCATGCTTTAATTTGGATGTTTCAGCACCTTACCTACTAAACTCTAAATGACTATGCATATATTTTTGCCCATTCCCTCTTGCATATTCCCTTGGGTGAATTCATATGTATTTTCCTGAGAGACTGTTAACTCTTTAAGGACTGGAAAAAAATGCTTTCTCTGTCATTAAATCAGGGCCTTGATCTTCACACAGTATCGTGACTGACCTAAATCCTTAAGGAAAAAAATCAAAAAAACACAAATTAAACCCTCTAGCATTATCTAGCAACTGTCAGACTGTGGTGAGAAAGGTTGCTGTCATTAACCAAGTCTTGCTCTCTGCCTGCCTTTTCAATTCGTATTGAATTTATTGCACCAGATGGTTTGTCTCCTTTAAGAGGACTAGATCCTCCCAACAACTCCAATCGCATAACCCCCACCCCCAATTGTGGTCTAGGAAACATGGTGTGTTTGACTTTAGTCTAGAGGGTCCAATCCAGCAAGAAGGGAAGAATTAAAGGAGGTACTAAGTGTAAATACATGAATCAGATACAGAAAAAGGAATTTTATTCCTATACATAAAAAAGGTATTCCAAAGGAAAAAAAAATCACAGATTTATTATAATCAATGAAAAGGCTAGTATTCAAGACTTTCTGGGATATTTGCATAGGAATCCTCATTAACTATATGATATTTTACTTTCACTGAGCAAAGTTATCTGGGCTCTTCCTCCCCCATCTGTCCCCAATATCTGTATCTTTGTTGGTCTCTGACTTTCTTTTGCTCTCTGTACGCCTCTCCATCTCTGTGTCTCTATCTCTGACTCTCCTTGTCTTTCTGTCTCTATGTCTCTCTCATGCTGTTTCTGTCTCTCTGTCTCTCTCTCTTCCTCCTTAACTCCCCAACCCACTCTGTATCCTAAGCACCTGTTCTAGAACCCTGCTGACTGCCTCTCAATATCTCAGAAGGACTTGTTCCAAAGAAAAGGAAATGAGAAGAGGATGTGACCTCATTCTGGACACAGACATGTTTAGGAAGTCATGGGCTTCTGGTTTGGCCAAAGAGAGAGAGAAACATATTCCTACACTGACCTTTGAAACTCAATTATCTTTATACCTTGAAATCAGCAGGAAGAAGAAGACTCAGGCTTGGGAATGTCAGATGCTGTCACTGATTTCTTCCTCAGAAGTCAGTTAAATTTTTCTCCTTTTTGGCATAAAACAAAGGAAATCTCTTGAATTGGATAGGGAGAGAAGGACCACTGAAGCATATATTCCCAGGAAGGTACTTAACATGTTGGTCATGAGTAAACTACTGGTATTTCTGGAATTCTGAGTGGTCAGTACCTGTCTTCAGGAAAAAAATAGTAAAGCAATTTCATGTTTGCTCCTTCTTGTATGCCTTTCTTATGAAAGAAATTAATAGTTGAGTTTGGGAGATAAGAATACGGGGGGAAAGGATTGTAGAGGTGCTTGCACTCCAATAATTTTTAAAAGATCTTGTCTCTCATTTTCTACATACAACATATCACTGTTATCCAGCAGAATGGAGATCAGAAATTCTCTATTTGTTTTATTGATGTGAAGAATCTCATTTTAAAGTGTCTAATGAGCTTTGAACTTTCAGAGTAATATGTCACACATGAAAATCAATCTGATTATTTTCTAGTATGTAAGCAGTTATTTGTACAGTACTTGAGCTTGTGTTTGCGCATTCCCATACTTACGTGATACATAAAAGAAGGTGTCTGATAATGTTAAATGATTATGGGAGGACAAGAAATCCCTTTGTCTTAACTTGTTTCTCCTATGATTTAGAAATGCTTGCAATCATTGTTCATCCCTTGTTTTCAAAGAGGACCAAAGACACCACATGGTGATATCTGACTTGTGCATGAATTGAGTTTAAGTGAGACAGTTACAAAATGTCATCAACACCTCTCTTCAGTATCATTAAAGTCCAGTGGCAGGACAAAAAGTAAAGATGACCTGAGATGTAGTGGATGACCTCGGCATCTTTGATGCCTGACTAAGTTCTAAACCTCTACAGCACCTATTTCAGCCACTTTCATGGACATTGGAACAAATTATTCTCATCAACCCATTCCTTAGGATGGGGATGGAGGTGAAGTCTTCACATGCTTGGAGGAGACATCCTCCTAACTCACTGATGTGTTTGAGGCCTGTCAGTTAACCTTACCCTTGTTTAGCCCATCTGTCAGGACAGTTTTACAGTGGCCACTGTACATGCAACAGCTTTGAAGAGACACAGGTGAGATTTGAGGAGGAGGTAGATACCAAAGGTAGATGAGAAGTCTTGAAAAGGGCTTGGGAAGCCCTCGTACCAGTGTTTCTAGGCCTTCCTGAACACTCTATATACTCATAGAAACACTTAAGAGTGATACATCACCAAAATTACATGCTTGCTTCAACTTCAAAAGAAATAGAGGTGCACAAGCTTTCTTTTTTAGACTTTCTTTTACCATTAATTCTCAGCCCATCCACTGGAAATGACTTTAAGTTATTTAGGCTACAAGAATCAGAACCACTTCCAAAGTAGAAAGTGTTTTTGCTTAAAGGAACTTGTAATGTTATTGTCATCATTACTCTTACCGTGAGTCATTCATCAAATTAACACTATATTTAACTTTTAAAAAGTTGTATGACATGAATAACTTACATTAAAATACAAGCCATAATTACAGTGTGTGTATCCAAGTTATTTAGGAAACCAGAAGGTAAAGCCAGACAAATATAATCATAGTAGTTGTTTCATTCATAAATGAGAATAATGAAAGTGTTCCATAGATTATATTTGTTCATGTACCACATTTGGTTTCTGAGACATGAAAGCTAGAAAATCAGTTGTGTATGCATTCTATTATGGTTGTTATATATATATATATATATATTTAAGCATTTACTTTCTTCTTTAATCGTTGTGCATCCAAATGTTTCCTTACCATTCTTTTCTGACTCAAATTTGCCATATGCTTAATTGCTCCTTAGTGTACAGTCTGGTTATATTTTCATTGTAACATTTTTAAGAATTAGAAAGAGGCCCCCTAGAATCCAGGGGTACCTATCATTATACCTTCCCAATTGTTTAGACTGAGGAACTTAGCATATAACCTTAATTAAGGTCTGATTATGTAAGTAAGTAAAAATCCTTCTGATTCATTTAGTATACATAGTTGTTTTGACAAATCAAATTTGATGAAAAATTTTAATTCCAACTCTAAATATAAAGTTTAACTTGGTCAGGAAGTTTTGATGGTCATGTAAACTTCCAGAGACTTTAGGGAAAATATGGTTTATTAACATTCAGCTTGCCTTGATTTATTTATCCTAAGTTGGATTTATGTGTTAGAGATGTATAAACACACATATCTTCTATTTCAAAAGTCAGTTGCTCCTCATAGTATCTTTGGATCTCTTCCCTGTAGTTCATTTGCTGTGTGTGTGTGTGTGTGCGTGCATGTGTGTGTGTGTATCAGAAACTCATTTTTATATTCATGCTGCTCCTTCCCATATCTCTAGTTCTTTCTTCTCCTGATTCTCTATCCTAGATTCTGAGTCAATAGAAAATTGTCTTCTGCCAAACTAGTTGAAACATAAAACTGATTCTTTGCAGCATTCATCCTGTTTTGAGTTTTAACAGTGTTTTCCAGATCTTGTTTCCAAGTTTTGACAGTTTCATTGTTACAACTTCGAAAAAAATATGGTTCTATTTTTCCCAGATATTGCTTTTCTTGCATAGCATCCCTGTGGACAAGCATGAGCAAATGCAAATCTTTTCTTTACATTATTTTGAAAGTGTTTTTTGTATTTGTTTGTTTGTTTTCTGGGAAGCACATGTGCCAAATTTCTAATCCCCTTATCATTTATACATTTAGACCATCATTGCTCTGTCCCTGAAATGGCAGTGGTCAATCTCAGTGTTAGTTTTTCGTCTTCTACTCACTAATCTCTTCATCTTTATTCAGACATGTTAAGATCAAATTTAATTATTTTATTACTGAAAGCTGAATATGGAAATGAAAATAAAAGAAAATGATCTTGACTTATTTTTAATATTGTACATTGATATTTTTCAATCAACCAGTATTGATGGAGTAGCTGAACTGGACTGTAAACTGAAGGTAACACAGAAGATGCATAAAATATTTTATGACCTTTGCCATAAAGGAGCTTTTAGTATAATTGGGAAAGAAAATGAACACAAGTGAAGCATTTAAAGAACTAACAAGTTCTAATCTATATAGAGAATACAATTTCAGACAACAGAGAGATCAATGTGGGCTGATGCATTCAGAAAAGACTTCCTAAAGAAGGAGGAAATCCTGAGTCTTCAGTTTTGAAAGATCAATCAGAATTAGATAAGGTAAGATAATTTCAAGTTAAAGGGGGAAAAATGACAAGGAAGTCTAACTATGACATGTATTGAAGTCAGGGAAACAATGGGTCTGTCTAGAGTGGAGAACAAGTATTGGGAGCTAGTGGAAGGTCAGTTTATACAGTTTTTCTTAAGACATTTCTTGAAGCAGATGCCCTTTTTTCTATGTTCTTTGTACACAAACGATCCACAATACCATTAGAATGAATTGAAACGAAGATGAAACACCTTAGTAATTCCTTTCTTTGTTTTTGTCCTTTTAGAGCACCATAATGACTTATCCTACAGTTAGAGTGATCTATTTATGTTTCCATTTAAGATTACATAATTCCAGACATAGGAGAAACTATCCTTTACTGAGAGGTCTAGAAAACTAGGCCTCAAAGATCTCACATGTGCCCTGAAATAAGGAAGTGCAATTTATAGACTCATGCATATTTGAAATGTTTTGTGCTCTAGCCGTTCCATTTTTTTCTTTTTATTTGTCTTTATTAGAGATGAAATACCTGTCCAAACTCTTCATTGTATTTAACAAATCCAGTTCAATTCAATGAAACAATTTATTTTGTTTTGCTTTGGTACTAAGCATGTATAGAAAACTATGCTTCGTGATGGGGAAAAGTTAAAGAAAAATTAGACCAACCTCTTATCCTCTAGGTGTTTACGCTTTATTGTAACATGAGATATGCGTACATAATATATGTATAATCATATATCTTATATAATATTTATGTAACATGCATAATAATTATAACAATATAGATACACATTAAAGAGATATAAAATATAATGTTCAGTGAGGTACAAAAGGGAAAAAGAATAGCATCCTTTAAAAGTAACAAGTAATAAAGGTAATAGTCTGGGAAAGGGTATGTATAATAGTGTTCCCAATCACTAAAGAAATAAATCTTAGAGAAGTTGATCTACTAAACCACCTTGTCAGAGTAAGACCAGTGGTAAAACCAAATAATCCCTTTCCCTCCACCAGTGAGTTTGAAAATGAATTATCTACCAATTTCCTAGAATTCTTCTCTCTACAACCCACCTGAATTAGTACCAGTCCCTAGGTCTGGACCTTTCATTCCTTTCTCAAATTCCTGGTCCTGTTTGACCAATATAAGAATCACATAAGTCATATAAAAATCTAAAAACCTACCACTTTATTGGAACTTGACCTTTTTCCATCATCATTCCAGAATGCCCTTCATTAGTGCAAGTATGTTTCTTCAATTAAAGCAAACTTTCTGTATTGCCGTATGTTATTGCTTCCATGTTTCCTTATACTGAATTAGCAGTGCTTTGTAACTTATTTAACCTGTACGGAGATAGTGACATGGGCAGTGCATATTTTAAAATATCTAGCAGCCTCCAAATTCACTAATAATATGTGATATATATATATGTATATATGTGTGTATGTATGTATTTATACATATATGTGTATGCATGTGTATGTGTATAAACATAAAACTTAATCTTATTTGTAAAGGGATAAGAGGCAGTAACTGGGCCTGAAATTTTATTTGGTATAAGAACTCCCAGAAGAGCAATCCTGTTTGCAGAACATATGTAAATCAGTAATTTCCAAATGAAGAGCTCTGGATCATAGTTCTAATTTTTTGTGATAATATATAGAGTAATTTTCGGCAGGTAAATTAAATCTTCTGGGTCTTGATATCTTCATTTAAAACAACACAAAACAGAATGTTGGACTTGGATGATATTTTTAAAGTGCTAACATTTTAGGGTTGGTATGAGACTATTTCTTCACTTTTTTTGCTTATATTTTTAACATATAGGATAAAGTACTGAGTGAAAATGGATTTGACCTAGCCACATGGGAAGGAAAGTAAATTGACTTGTTTTTAACAACTAGTTTTTGCAGATTTTTTTTTCCTTTGAACAGAAAGCTTTGAATTTTATGATATTTCTAGGATTGTATTTTTATTTATTTCTTTTGGAGATGATTTGACGGTTTTGTTTTCATTTAACCCTTTGGTTCTATGAGATACAGAAAGCTTTATTTCATGATTTCTTGAAATATGATCTCTCCATCTCTCTCTCTCTCTCTCTCTCTCTCTCTCTCTCTCTCTCTCTCTCCATGATTTTCAAGTAGTTTAATCATCTAAAAAAACACAACTGCATGTGTTATGATTTTTCCCCTCTCTCACTAGTTTATTTACCATTTTAAGACCTTCCAAATGATATATTTAAAGTTTCAGTACAACTCATATTGACATTTTTTCCCATCTCATATTTTTAAAGAGCCTCATATAAGGCTCTAAATAGCCACCTAAAGTCATTCATAAGACTGTTGATTTCCAGTCTTAATTAATTTAACTAATCCTTTATATTCCATAGAATGGAAAGGGCACGCTTGCGGGACATTGATTAAATGAATCAAAGATAGGTCTTTTTGCATTCCTTTCTGCTATGGTAGTTCAGTCATTCCACTAACTTTTGACTCTTCATTGAATCAATCTGGGTTTTCTTGGCAAAGCTACTGAGTGGTTTGCCATTTCCTTCTCCATTGCATTTCTTAGTCATATTTCAAGTAAAAGAGAACTCTTAAAAAAAGAAATTAATGGATTCACTGCCTCAATAACATGTCAAAGTGAAGGTTGGCCAGAGAGGTGGATCATAAACTCATACTGAAGCCTAGCTCTCTCCACTTTGGGCTGCTGGTTTAAAGCACAAGAGAGCCCTGAAGAACCGACCACAAAGGTGCCCCGGACACGGGAGCGGAGCCCTGTCCCGCCGAGCGCTCCCCTCTCCCGCCCCGGCCACGCGGCACTGAGAGGAGCGAGCAGAGCCCTGCAGGCGTCAGGGACCTGGATCTCCGGCAGCTGCGAAGGTCCCTCCACCCACAGACGCACAGGTCAGTGAGAGAGACGGG
>JAQQSK010011546.1:0-12235 GCA_028658325.1 Potorous gilbertii
TAAGGAGGATGAGGAAAGGCTAAATAAGCAAGGCTGTCTTATGCTTCCAGTATTACTAAGAATGAACTTTTAAACAATGGCTTTTTTGAAAGGGCAGATAATGTTTAACTGAATGAATATTTACTAGTTGTGTGACTTTAGGCCAGTCATTTAACCACTCTGAATCACTGTTTTCTATAAAATTGAGGGGGTTTGATTTTTCTAAACTCCAAGGTGGCTTACATCATCAGGTCTGTGACCGTTTGAATCTCCTTTTCTTGCCAATAAATAATAAGAAATCTTGGTTGTTAAATTTTTTCCATGAACAACATGCTTTTTCTAAGAGTGATCCCAGGATGCAGACATTAGACCATAGATAAACATAGGTCAAAGAGAGAAGGGTTTGTAGAGATCGTGAAGTCTGATTTTATTTTACAGTTGAAGAAACTGAGACCCAGAGAGGTTGTTTCTAGACCAAAATCATAGGATCGCAGGATCCAAAATTTGCAGTCAAAATCAAACTTAGAGGCAACCTAGTCTTACTCTCTCATTTTACAGGTGAGGAAACTGAGATACTGACATATTAAGGTTCTAGCTCAAAGTCATAAGATCAAAAATCTAGTCAGAATAAAACTTAGTGGCAAACGTAGTCTTATCCTCTCATTTTACAGGGAGGAAACTGGGGACCAAAGGGGATTAAATGGCTTCCCCAAGGTTGTATAAGTGGTCACTGTCAAAGACATCAAATGGAGGTCCATTCATTTCAGAGGAAATACTCTTGCCATAGTACCGTGTAATAATCACTCCTGTCCTATGAATAAGAAATCTGCAACTTATAGAAATTAGATAACTTGTCCAAGGTCTCAGGGATATTAAGTACCAAAATTGGGATCACAGAGCATTGAGTTTGCTGAAATTTGCCTTAAAGATCATTTTGTTTGAGATGAAGAATTGGAAAGGACTTTAGAAGCCATCTCATTCACCTGAAATCGAAAAAGCTAGTTAATAGCTAATACAGGCCTAAATGTAAGGATTCTTGATAAGAAGTCATTTAGCCACTGCATGGAGACTTCCACTAGAGTCACCCATTGCCTCCCAAAGAAGTCCATTATCTTTCGGGAGAGTTCTAACTGTGATGGAGTGATTACATCATTGCTCTTGGTTTTCTTCTTGTGGTTTTATTGTTTGATTAATCTTTCTTCTTCACCAGCATCAAGTTTCTTTTTTTCCTTCCCTCTCACCTCAAAGGAGTGGAAGGAAGAATACACACACACACACACACACACACACACATACATACATTTATACACACACACATATACAAATATACACACACACATATATATGCACATGTATATACATACACATGTACACATACATATAAATGTATATGTGTGTATGGTATTTATGGGAGTACTGTATATAAACACTGGGCAGCTAGATGGTTCAGTGGATAGAAAACTAGGCCTAGAGTAAGGAGGATGTAAGCACAAATCTAGACTCAGACACTTCCTGACTATGTGACCTTGGGCAAGTTCCATAATTTCTATTTGCCTAGGAGGCAGCTAGGTGACTCATTGAACAGAAAATTAAGCCTGGAGTCAGGAAAACCTTGAGTTCCAATCTAGCTTCAGGTATCTACTAGCAGTGTGACCTTGAGTAAGTCACTTAAGCTATACTTTTCTTAATCCAATGTGGAAAGACCCGGTAAACCACTCCAGGATCTTTGCCAAGAGAACCTCATGGACACTATGGTCCATGGAGTCATGAAAAGTCGAACATGACTGAAAAGCAACAGCACGTATGCGGATATGTATCTTATATTTTACCCCAAACACCTCATTTTACAGTTGAATAAAATTTGTGTCAGAGAGGTCAAGTGATTTGCCTAATATCACAAGAATAGTATGTAGAAAAGCCAGCATAATAGATAGGATAAAGAGCAAGAGGAATCCTCCCTTAGCAACAGTGCTGTGCAACCATCTTATTTTATAAATAAGGAAATAGAGGCATGAAAAATAAGTTGCCTAAGATATTTCAGACAGCAAGAATCAGTTATGGGATACAAATCCATTCTCTACTCTTTTCAACGGACCACCCTTCCCATGAAGAAATGGCATCATTACACATTGCTATTTTACAGAACGTCAGAGTTGGAAGACACCTCAGTTGCCATCTAATCCAAGCCATAGACTTTACAACATGGTCAACAGTTGACCACTGAAGGAACCCAATGTGACCTCCTGTGATGGTTCATTCCACTTTTGGAAAGCCCTAAGGCTTTTGCATTTCTCCCATCCTGATCTTCTTTTCCTGATGAGTGCGCACCCAAACCATTTCCCAATTGTAATAACACCCTCTCTGTAGGCCTCTTACTTAATTATTATTTCAGTCTTGGAAATTTGTTTCCACACAGATCAGTCAGTCTACATCAGGAAACAAGTACCTCATTTCTGAGTTCCACTTTTATTTTATGACTTTAGGGTTCATTCAGCTTGTTCTAAATCCACTTTTTTTTTTGAAAGATAACATGACATAAGAAGGAGATTTCTGTACTTGCAAGAATGAAGACCAGAGTTCAAATCCTGATTCTTAATCTCCCTGTATAGACATCTGTGGAGAATCTGCTTAAACTCTCTAAGCCTCGGTTTCTTCATCAGTACAATGCAGATGAAAAAACTTGTAGTCCCTACTTTAAAAACATTGAGAGAATGGATGTGAAGCATATTATCATCTTTGCAATGATATATAGTTTCATGAACATATATATATGTGTTAATATATCTATAATATATAAGTATAATATATACTACATATGTTATATATATTATATTATATATTGTTTGGTTGGTTGTTGTCCTTCATCTTTGAAAAGGACCAAAATTATATATATTATATACATATATAAATTACATATATAAAAGTATATTGTATATATTAGTATAGATATAGATACATAGACATAGTTTTAACCACTACCAGTTATCTGATTATACTTAAACATGAAGGTTACCTTTTGGCATGGTCCTCTTGTTGTCTGATTTTTCAGTCATTTCCAACTCTCTGACCCTATTTGAGCTTTTCTTGGTAACCATATGGAGTGTTTGCCATTTGCTTCTTTAACTCAGTTTACAGATGATGAAACTGAGGCAAATAGGGTTAAGTAACTTGCCCAAAATCACAGTTAGTCAGATTTGAACTTAGAAAGATGTCTTTCTGACTTCGGTGGCAGTACTCTATACACTGTATACCTTAGATGCTCCTAGATGCACTATGTTTTGTATTTGATTCTGTAGGACAAGAGATGACCCTAACTCCCCTCATCTAATGAAAAGAGTTGGATCAAGGCCCAGTGGTAAAACTTAATTCCACCAATTCTGCCCAACTAGTAGAAGATCAGTAAGTAGTGCTCCTATGCCATCTTTCTCCTAAAGTGCCCCTTTTGTGCAAAAGTAGATAGTGCAGGCTAATCACATCTCCCTTAATATAGCATGCTTTTCATAAATATGTATTACATAGATTGCAAGACTTCATTTCCATATACAGCTGATCTGCTCTAATAATGTTTTGTCTTTAGATTGTGATTTTCTTGCTGGAATCTCCAAACACTTTCAGATGCTGCATTAATCATCACAACTGGAGCTGTGATATTGACCAAAAAAATAGTGAGGTTTCCTCAGAAGTAGGAGGAAAGAAGAGGAAAAAATCCAGAAGAGCCCAATGCAAACGTTTCTCCATTTCCTAGAAATTAAGTTCCAGACCAAATTATTCTGTATTTGTCACACTCCTCTCCCTCTCATGCACACTGTCCTGAGAGTCAGAAGACCTGGAGGCAGAACTTACTTCTCCCAGTTATTACCTGTATGACCTTGGCCTTCCCTCAGCCTCACTTTTCTCATTTGTAAGATTAGTGGCTTGGACTGGATGCTTTGGAAGTCATTTCCAACTCTAGATTGATGATGTGATCAACCATGACCCAAATTGGACTGTTCCTCATTCCCAGTTTTTAGCCTTACCCTTTGTTGAGTATTCCTTCACAGTATCCTCAAGATACAGAATGGATTCTTAATGATTTTAGGTCACCCCTCCACCATGATAACTGAGGTTTTCATCAGTCTTTTGCTGAACTTTTTCAAGAGGATCCTGAACAGCTTGATTCAATTCAGTTTTTAGATTTTTCTAATTCATTCTACATATAAAAATATAATGGATATTCCCAAAGCAGAGATCTGACTAGGTCACCCTCCTAATCAAGAATTTTCAGTGGCTCCCATCATATCTTCAATAAAACAAAAATTCCTCAGGCAGACAGATAGACAGACAGACAGACACACACATACACACACACTTTTCCCATGTACTTGCTCCTTATACCTGCTTATTTCAGTCAAAGCATTACTGAAACGCCACCTTCTTTCAGGCCCTTTCCTGATCCCAACAGAGTTTAGAGTTTTCTTCATCTCAATATTACTTTTTTGAATACTACATAAAACTTATAGTTTTTATATATTTATTGTACTTTTCATAGAAAAATAGATGCTTGAGGTGGGGAACTCTGGAATATTTGTTTTTTTGTGTGTTTTTTCTATCCTCATAGCCCATCCCACTTCCCAGGAGATAGTATATGACTGATGTTTGTCAAATTGATATAAATTGACCAAATCTACAAAAGAAATACAGTTATAGTTCTCCATTATTCAAAGACTGACAAGATTATAAACTTATAGATTGAAGAAAGAGTAGGTTTTATTTACTTTGGAGTTCTAGAAGACCTGGGTACAAAGCAGGGTTTATGAAATCAGGGTGGTGGAATGATCTATATGGAAGAGACTAATTTACAATATGGCTGTTGATTCCAAATTTGTTTCACTAGCACAAAATCATATCTTCCTGCTAAATAATAGTCATGCAGCTAAGACTCAGCCATACTAGGAAAAAGTACCACTCACGTGGCTGGTGATAATTCCAATATGACTCTTGTATCAGTTACTGAAGAAAATTGATTGTGGAGAAGGGGTGAGAAAGCCCCATGATGAGAACCTCTAACTACTGGTCATATGCCACCAACAGGATATTGAAGTAAGCCTAGGTGAATCAACAATTGATACTGAGGAAAAAACGGGAGGCTACATTTGAATTGAACTTCTGCCCCAACCTTGGTTATTATATCTTCTCATATAAGAATGAAGATATCTAAGGACCCTGAATCCAAGAGCCCCAGGCATTGCAGTACCCACCCCATCAGACCACTGATTTGTCTTTTAGCTCTCACTTATAATCAGTGTTATAGGGGAGCATAGTTAAGAAGGATCTGACTTTCCCATGATCAGCAACACTGAACTCCTACAATAAACAAGTAAGCCTTGGGAAAAATAGACAATTCCCCACTCCAACCCACCATCAGCTCATCTACTTTATTTTTTGTTTGGTCCCCACAGATATTATGACATCATCTATGATTTCATTGGTATGAAAAAATCCTGGTGAGGAAACACTCTCTGCCAATACAGAAAGCTATTCATCATCTTAGAGATGCCTGAAGCATTGAGAAATTAAAGGACTTGTGCAGTATTTCTTTGTTTTAAATTAAATTATTTTATTTGTTTTCAATGTTCTACAATCACTTCCGCATATCTTAGATTTTTTGCCCTTCCTTCCTCCCTCCCCACTCTCTTCCTGAGATGGCATACAATTTTACACATACATTCCTATTAAATATATTTTCACTTTAGACATGCTGCATAGAAGAATTAAAATGAGTGGGTGACATCATAAAACAAAACAAAATATAATACAAAAGAAAATGGTCTGCTTCATCCTGCAATTGAATTCCATAGTTTTTTCTCTGAATGTGGAAGGCATTTTGCCTCAAATTCATTGGGAATTTCTTAAGTCCTTGCATTGCAATGAAGTATTAAGTCTACCAGAAAAATTCCTTGCACACTGTGGTTGTTACTGGGTAGAAAGTTCTTCTGGTTCTGCTCCTTTCACTCAGCATCAGCTCATATAAGTCTTTCCAGGTCTCTGTGAAGTCTTCCTATTGATCATATCTTATAGCACAATAATATTCCATTCCATTCATATACCACAACTTGTTCAGCCATTCCCTGAAAAGCATCCCCTTGATTTCCAGTTTTTGGTCACCACTAAGAGAGCTGCTATAAATAATTGTTGTACATGTGAGATGCTTTCCCATTTTTATGATCTCTTGGGGATACAGTCCTAGAAGTGGTATTGCTGGGTCAAAGGGTATGTACATTTTTGTAGCCATTTGGGCATAGTTTCAAATTGCTCTCCAGAGTAGTTGGATCAGCTCACAGCTCCACCAATAATGAATTAGTGTTCCAACTCTCCTACATCTTCTCCAACATTTATCATCATCCTGTTTTGTCATGTTTGCCAATGTGATATATGTGATGTGGTACCTCAGAGTTGTTTTGATTGGCATCCGTCTAATCAATAGTGATTTAGAGCATTTTTTCATATGACTATAGATAGTTTTAATTTCTTCCTCTGAAAACTGCCTGTTCCTATCCTTTGGCCATTTATCAATTGGGGAATGACATATTCTTGTTCATTTGACTCAGTTCTCTATATATTTAGAAATGAGGCCTTTATCACAGACACTAGTTGCAAAAATTCTTTCCCAGTTTTCTGCTTCCCTCCTAATCTTGGTTACATTGTCGCCCAGTATCTCATAGCCAGAATACATCAAAGGAATTACCTGAAATCAGGTTTCAGACCCCTAGCTAGTTATTTGCCCCTTTCACTATACTCTCTCTTCCCCTGAAGAGAGCAGGGGCTTAATGGTATCACTTATCTTGAGTTAAAGGGGGCCTTATAGACTATTTTGTCCAATACCCTCTTTATAAAGATTAAGATATGGCTGATAGTTTCACACACATACATGTGTATTTATACATATATGTATACATATATGTGTGTATAGGTATGTATTGTGTATATGTGTGTATATATCTGTAGCAATATCCATACACACACACACACACACATATACATATACACACAATCTCTTTATGTATATATGAATGAATCTGTATCCTTTGATTCCAGACATTATATTCTTTCTATTGCACAACACTACCATCTCTTCAAACTCTCATTTTACAGATGAGAAAACTAGGTTCCAGAGAAATTGTGTTACTTGTCTAAGTTCATAAAGCAGGGCAAGCTTTCAAACTCAGGAAGTGAGACTTCTAATTTGTCAACTTCTCTAATGTAACATAGCCTCCCAGATGTTTGTTGTTGGATTAAATTGAACTGATTTTGCAGCTGATTGGTTGTCAAAAGTTCATCATGACATTTTTATCTCAAGCTCAAATAACAAATAAAAATCCATCAAAAATACTACTCCCAATAGAGCTTTAAAAGGCATGTCCATTTACTTCTGGAGACAATGGCTAAATCACTATTTTATCAAGATGAATCTTTTCCAAACATTCATTCAGCTTTGATGCTTTTATTTCAACCAGATAAAATGATTGGCAACGACCAAATAAATATAATTAGGCTGTTCACAGTTCCATTAACAGTTGAATTAATAATGTTAGGATAGTCCTTCACTTTAAACTCCCTTGAAATGGAGCCATATTTTAATTGCTCTAGATGAAAAGGAGATTGGCTGGAGGAATCACATGACTATATATTTAGTAGGAAATGCCTACTTCCCTTTGGGGTAAACATTCAATTCCATTCTTATCCACTTGGCTCCTCCAAGAGAGATAGATAGAAGAGATTTGTATATTTGAAGCATGAGGTTCCTCTAGCTATATCACATCAGTAAATATCCCCTCTCCCCCCAAAAAAGAATTTCTGCCTCAGATTCAAACAATATCCTGGGGGAAAAAAGGAGAAACTAACAAAAAAGAAAAAAATAAACAACAAAAACTTATTGTCAAGAGAGTGGAAAAATAACATAATGAATGAAACACAGTCTTTGATCTTGCTTCTTTCACTGTTGGTTTGACCTTGAAAGTCCATTAATGTATTCCAAATTAAGTTTCCTGATTCGTGAAATGAGATTACAAGAAATGGTCACTGAGGTCCCTTCTAGATATATTTCATACCTTTTTATTCTTATACCTCCCCTCAGATATGGATACTAAAGGTATATATGATCATACTTATTTTCTCAATGAGGAAAGTGTGCATCAGAGAAATTAAATGAGTATGGTAGGATTCTAGGTCATGAGTTCTTAAGTTCCAGTCTAGCATTCTCTCCATTTTTATTAGAATGAGAGCTGTATTTGTAATCAGCTTGTTATTTACCACTAATTAATTATCTGCTAGGCAACAAGGTGGCATAGTGGATAAAAATGTAAGACTTGTACTCAGGAAAACCTGAATTCAAATCCTGTCTCAAATATTTATGAACTGTGTCACCTTGGGCAAGTCACTTCACCCTGTATGCCTCAGCTTCTCATATGTAAAATTATCTAGAGAATAAAAGGGCAAACCACTCTAATGTCTCTGCCAAGAAAACCATAAATGGGGTCACAAAGAGTCAAAAATGACTAAAAATGATTCAATAACAACAAAAAGTACCTAGTATATGTAATGGTAATTTAAATGGGAAGACCTTTTCCATTCATTAATAGGCCCATATGACCTCTCTGGGTCATATGGAAGCCTGAGTCACCTAAGTCTGTGGTAGGAGGAAATTGTTGAATGGGTGGAGCAGGAAAGATGGAGCAGAGCTGAGAAGAAATTGGTCAGAGCAGTCAGAACTGAGGGAGAGAGAGGGAGCAGGCTAGCTGGCTAGCATGAATAGGAGAGTTTGTTTCTGATTTATTTAATGGAGCTGGTTTGTAGGCAGGCCCTAGCAGGGGAAGGCTTGGGGTTGGTAGTACCCTCCGGATAGTTATTGTATATGAATTTGTTTGTTGCTCTGATGGATTCTCCTTTCTGGTGTTCGAATAAATGTTTTGATGCTTTCTTCCATGTGGAGAGTCTGTTGTATTTTGTGATTCAAAATTGCAACAGCATATTCATGGCTGCTGTAGGCACCAGTGAATATTGCATTGGTGCTACACTATATAATAGTTATTCTCCTAAGCACTGGATTAGGTAAAACTCAGGCTCAAATCCTTCTTCAATCACTTATTGACTGTATCGCCATGAGAAAACCACTCTGAGCCATGAGTAAATGAACATGTATCATTAACACTACACATCTCATAATGGTATTGTGGATCTCAAAGAAGGTAGTAGTAGAAAGTACTTAGTAGACCTTCACATGATACAGAAAGGACATCTTTACTTGATTCCCAAAGATTAGACCTGCTAATGATCATAATTCCCAGTCTCTTCACTTATGACTCTGCCCTTCCCCTCAGCCAAGTTATCTATATGACTAATGGTAATAACAGATGTATGGATTCCTCAACAATAGGGCTGGATTTGCAAGTGAAAAGAGGTAAGGGATTTGTCTCTGGATTTCAGAGATTGAAAATAAAAAGTCTGATTTCCTTCCTTCTCATGTTGCATGATTTGCATCTCTCTTATTTGAGATCTCTGAAAAGATTATAGAATGCCCATGGCTTTAAGGTTCATTGCCTCTCAGTGCCCTCCAGGTTTGTTGTCCTGCCCTCCCTGCCCCTGAGAAAAGAAAGCACCAAACAATGTATAAAATGACCAACACAAGGCAACTACATTATTACTGTGTTTTCCTTGAGCTGAGAGGAATTTTCCATACCCTCTCCAGTCACATTCACTAGATGTTTTTGTTTTGTTGAGTTTCTATGATCTGTGCAGGTTACATAAACCTCTTCGCTCATTTTACCAAATTGTTAGTGTATCTGTTAGGTTTGTAGGGAATCAGCTATTTTGTGCTGTGCCAGTCTGAAGCATTCCATGTTTTTAACCTTGAATAGTGGCGGGTAAAATACTTAAGGTGGCATCATGCATAATCACTAATCCCATCTCCTCAGAAATCCTGAGGGCCAGTCAAAAACCAAGGCAGCACTAACTTCAACCTCTCATTTGATACACGGACTAATCAAAAGTGTATTCCTATTACATGGAAATGGTTGATCTAGTCTATAAAAAGTAGAACACAGATTAAATCCTGGCTGGTCCACCAATACTTGTTGCATTGATATGTTAATAAATTTCTTTTATCTCACTTCTGGAGTTTGCCTTAATGGATTATTGGAGGTTTTAACCTAGGTTCTCTTTACTAGGTTACCATGTATTACTGACTATAGCTTACCTCCCATGTACCTTTGTCCACACTCTTGATAACATTATTAGATAAAAGTCACATAGTATTTTTTTTATATTTGTCTGCCATACATATAATGTAATATTTTCTGTGACAATATAGTAAAGTTGATATGTATTGGCTCTGAGGTGAGAAGACTTGGGTTCACATCCTCTGGCAATATTAACTTACCATTGACAAATCATTCATTTTCTTTGGCTCTGTTTCCTCATCTTTAAAGTGAATGTTTTGGACCAGAAGGACTCTGAAAGCCCTTCTAGCCCTTGATCTATTATCTCTTTACATCTTTTTTTAAATTATAATTTATTATTATTTTAATCCTATACAATAAAATTCTTTAGAGAAGGAATTGTATTTAAGCTAAACTTTGTGTCTCAAATATACTTTGCATATTCTAGTCACTTAGGAGGAAATCTACCCCTGCTTCTTTCTCTCATTTACTGACTCATTTCAAATTTTGTGTGAAAATACATTTTGCCTTTCACTTTTCTTATACTGTCTTTATTTATCCTTTTTGCATGATGTGAATCCTTAATTTTATATCTTTTATATAAATACTATATATATATATATATATACATATATATGTATATATATATATGCTTTATATATTCAAGAAGCACTCAATGTTCTTGAAATAGGGAGAGAAAACAGTGCTTGGAAAGACAATGAACCACATTTCTCCTGATTTCTTTCTTAGCAGAAACAAACAAACAAAAATCCTCTGGAAAGTACATCTGCATGCTTAGGACACTAAGACATCACCTCCCACACATGTTGAAATCACTCCTGGTGAACCTCTGGGCAAAACAATTCCTATACCTGAAAAACAAAGATAATCTCAAGATTTCTCTCCTTTTGATTATAGTAAATGAGATATTGTGAACATAAATTAGAGAAAATATGAAACTTTTTAAAAATGAGTATATCTTGAAAAAAGTCTGTGAAATAATTTATTAAATCCTTAAGAGACATGATCAGTTTCTTATAATGCTTTACACACCCGAATCCAGTCTCGTATGTGTTATTGTACATGTTGGTGATTGAGAAATACTTGCGTATTAACAATGATGTAAAAAAATGAAAAATTTAAATTATTTCCTTATTATATTCTCCTTTGCCTTTTCTTCATCTTTTTAAAAAGAAATTTCCCTAAGTTGAGCTGCATGTATTCTTCCCTGCTTATGATAAAAGGTCAAACTCTATGGGTCAACATTAGCTTGTTACCATTAACATCTGACAAAAAAAAGTTCTGATTAATGTTCATTGAAAGAATCAAAGAACATTTTCAATAGTTTTGTCATTTTATAATACGATGAGAGCTCATAAATTTTAAGATTTATGCATATGAGAAATATTCCTTCTTGTACCAATTCAGAAATAAATAAATAACTAAAGGAAACCTTTTCATTCCTCCAAGTTGTGACTTGGGTGACCCTTTCTCTTTGGGATCTGCAAAACAACCCTATTCCTTCTGCATCTTTGTATCACCCGTTACCTCTTTCCATCTACTCTTGTACAACACACAGAAAGCTTTTCTCCCAAGAGGCAGCTCAGGAAGACTGAGTTCAAGGATGAAAATATTTTAGCTGTGTCATTGATCGCATTGAAGGGGAGTTAGAAAGTGAAAACTAGAATTTTACCAGCTCCAAAACAACGTGAGTGGGTTTTCCAACTTTGGTTCTTTCTCCAGTTCCAGACTCATTTGGAAGGCTGACAGAGAAAAAACAAACCAACACATGTACAAATGAACAAAAAACATGGGAAAAGTCCTGCTCATAATTGAGGTTATTGTATGAAGTGATTTATAAGTTACAACAAGCATCATCTCCCCTGTGAACTAGATACCACATGTTTTTGCTATTTAAGACTAGGAACCTAAGAGTAAGTGACTCCCCCAAGGTCAAAGAGCTGTTAAGTTTCAAAGGCAGGATTTTATTTCAAAGTCTTCCTTATTCTAAATGAAACACTAACTACTTAGCTACAGTGCTTTTCTGGTAAATAGGAAAGAAA
>JAQQSK010011547.1:0-12235 GCA_028658325.1 Potorous gilbertii
GGTCACTATTGTTTTCCTTAATTGTTGTATTACAAGAGATCTACTTTACATGAATGGGAGTAATCTATAAAAGTTTGTAATTCTATAGATATATTTTGTATATTATATCTATATAGATATGTATTACATATGTCTTACCCATTTAGAAAAAACATTTCAGGTTGCTATGAAGTTTAATTATTAAGTAGAAAAGGAAATTTGGCTCTAATGACACGTTATTTTAGAACTAAGTTTTTTAGATTGACTTATATGCCAAGGTACATAAAGTAGTTAATACTTTATCCTGCTAACTATCTGAAGACTTTTATTTTTTGAAATATTCAAGCATTATAATGTTGAATACAGAGCACAACCGAATCAAATTAAGATAAATGCTTGGGCATTTTTCATGTAATACATTGAACATTTTAATATAGGGAACATATGTTTTATTGCAGAGAACGTGGGGCTCAATGATTTAAAAGTAGCTTTGTTGCCTGCTTTTTCTTCTTTCATTTGGTAACTCTAAAATTTTATCTGGAAATCAAATGATGAAGGCTATGTTAATTAGAGTTGATGTTAATTAATCTGATTAAAAAATTAATTTCAGTATTTTAAAATAAACCTCTGTAATTCTGAAGTAATTTAATGAATATACATCAGACATTAGTACCTTGTACAGCATAATTCTTTAAATACAGATTTGTCCCAATTTAAGAAAATCAGATTCAGGAACATTTAACCTTATAAAACACATAAATTAAGCGTTAAGAGAATAACAATTTGTGTTACATGAGGATTTCACATTGAAAACATGTTCATATAATGCATAGATATACATACATTGAGTAATTTCATTTACATACACTTAGTTTACATGCACCTTTTCTGGAATAAGGAACATGATATAGATTTGTATTATTTGGCTTGCTTTTGCACTCCCCACAGTAGCATGTCTTTTCTTCTCAAATCATCCATACTATTTCCTCATTTAACCCTTTCTGCATAGGACTTTGTTTTACACTTTCCTGAGAAGATAGAAGCCATTCAGCATAAATTCTTTCTTTTTAGTTCCGTGCCTTGAACCATACTAGCAAACCTGTTCTGTTCTTTGTTTCTCTTTCTGGGGAAGATGCAAAACTTTCCCCTGCTAAGACCTTAGATCCCCAAAATTAAAGAAAGAGGAAAAAGTCTCATATATTTAAACCAGCTTTTTTGTGGTGACAAAAAATAAAGAGATAGCCATCAATTGAGAAATGGCTGGATTAGTTGAGGTATTATGAATGTAATGGAGGGCTATTGTGTTGTAACAAATTAAGAAATGTTCAATCACATTCTAACTTTTTGTTACCCTGTTTGGGGTTTCCTTTCAAAGATATTGAAGTAGTTTGCTATTTCCTTCTCCAGCTCATTTTACAGATGAGGAAACTGAGAGTTAAGTGACTTGCCCAGGGTCACACGGCTAGTAATTGTCTGAGATCATTTTTAACTCAAGAAGATGGATCTTCCTGACTTCAGGTCTAGCAATCTATCTGCCTAGCTGTCCAAATGAGGAAATATATGATGACAGAGATACAGAAAGATATAAACTGATGTAGAGTGAAGTAAGCAGAACCAGAATAATTTATACCAAAAAATGTAGACCAACAACTTTGAAAGCTGTAGGAACTATGATCGACACAATGACTGTCCATGATTCTAGAGGAGAAATGATGAAATATATTATTTGCCTCCTGACATAGAGACGATGGATTTAGAGTACATAATGAGACATATATGTACATGCATATTTACATTTAGCCAATATAAGAATCTGATTGGCTTGTCTATGCATATTTATAGCAAAGAAATTTTAATTTTTCTGTTCCCAAGAGGAAACTGAATAGATTTCTGTTAATTGAACTAGTAAATGCACTTTCAGGAGAGTCCCTTCTATTCCCCTCTTCTCCACCTCTGGCTTCTTCCTTGCTGCGTTGTTTTTTTAGTGCCCCAAAACTCCTCCTTCCTTAAAAACAAAAAAAACCATGCTATACTCTCAAGCTGTTTACTGTAGAAATCTCTTTGCTTTCATAGCCAAATTCACAGAAGTCATGTCTTTGCTTCTACTTCATCGCCTTACTTTTTTATTCTCTCCCAGTCTGATTCACAACTCTACCACTCAGTGAATTTGGTACCTGGCTCACAATTTTTCTCTCCTCTCCAATTCCTGCCCTCATGCTAGGAGACTTCATATTTGTTGACTGTCCTTCTGTGACCTAATTGTCCTCCTTACCAACCAAAGATGGTCTTGTCATCAACCACAAATGTGCCACTTCTATATTTAAGAATTCTGAAGTCTTATTCTGACCATAATGTGTTGGCTTTTTACCACACCCTCTGCCTTCCCTTACCAATCCCAAGTGTTGTCTGCACTGTGACTCCAATGCCTTGACTCCCTCAGTTCTCTCTCAGGTTATCTCCCCTGCACTAGCCTTTCTTTCCTCTTTTTCCCATCTTTTCCCCTTGGTGAACCAATTCAACTTTATGCTTTCCTCCTCTCTTGAATTCCTAGCTTCTTTATCATTTCATTGATTAGGCCCTGTCAAGCCTCAGCCCTTCTGAATGGATCCCCTACACATTGACATTACAGAACTTCCACTGGGCCCTCACTGCTGCTAAGCAATTCTTGTTTACTTGCCTTGTCAACTCACTGTCATGATCTCTACAGTGGTTCTTTCAGCCCTTTTCATCTATCTTCAGACCTCCCATGGCATCCCCTCCTGCCCTTCTACTCTGCCCCCTCCTGCCCCCCTAATCCACCCCCTCTATCTCCCCTCTCCCACTGAGATCCTTGGAATTGAAGCAATTCACCAAGATCTTCCTCTTCTCCCCTCTTCCTAGTCTATCCCTCAGATGCCTTCTGGCACTTTCTCCTCCATCTATCTCATATGATGAGGGAAACTTAGTGCTTATTAAGACTAACTCCTCTATTTCTTTAAGTGTTTTCATCTTGCCCTATCCCCTCCAACAGATCGTCTCCTTTATCATTCCCACTCTTTCACATATTTTCAATCTTTCCCTATCTACTGGCTCCTTTCTTGTTACCTACAAACATGCCAATGTGTCCTTCATCCTCAAAAAACTCTCACTTAATCCTTCCATCCCTGCTGACAGTCACCCTGTCTCTTCTTTCCTTTGTACCTAAACTTCTCAAAAGGCTGTCTATAATAGATATCTGCATTTTCTCTCCTCTCCCTTCTTAATCCCTTATAATCTGGCTTCCACTTATCACTCCACCAAAACTACTCTCTCCAAAGTTACTAGTGATCTCTTAGTTGCCAAAATCATTGGCCTTTTCTTAATCTTCATTCTCCTTGACCTCTCTGCAGCCTTGAAACTGTTGGTCATCCTCTTTTTGATACAGATGTGCAAGCTGTTGCCAAGTTCTGTCATTTGCCTTTGTAATGTATCTTTAATATGGCCCTTTCTTTCTTCTGACACTGCTGCCACTCTGGTGCAGGCCCTCATCACCTCTTTCCTGGACTATTGCAATAGACTTATGGTGTGGGTGGCCCCATTGCAATCTATTCTCCAATGTGATTTTCATAAAGCACAGTTATAGCTATGTTGCTCCCCTACCCAGTAAATCCTAGTGACTTGGACAATAATAGTCCCCTATTTTTGCTCTGATTATAGTCTTCTTCCTTTCTAATGCATCTTCCCTCTAGCTGTCAAATTAATGTTCCTGAAAGCATTTAGTGCCTTCCTGTTTCAGTTGGGTAAAATAAAAATTTCTGTCTCATATATTTAAACCTTTCACAGTCTAGCTTATCTTTTTAAAAAATGTCATCATCACTTCCCAGTGACTAATTTCCAATAAAATCCTACCTTGAAACAAATATATTTGTGAAATACATAGTGACATATTTTGACTATATCTGAAAATATGTATTTTATTCCATATCTGTAGTCCATTACCTCTTTGTTTTTAGTTGTGAGGCATGCATGGTACTCATCAAATCCTCTGAAGTCATTGGTCACTGCATTAATCAGAGGTCTGAAGTCTTTCAGTGTGCTTTTTATGTACATTATTGAAGGAGTTATGTTATTCTTCTTGTTCTCTCTACTTTGTTCTTCATTAGTTCATACTATTTTTCCTACATTTCTCTGAATTCTTCAGATTTGGAATTTCTAATACCCTAATACTAGTACATTGCATTCATATACCACAGTTTTTTCAACTATCCCTCATTTGATGAACTGCTTCCTTCCAGCGATTTTGTATTACAAAAAAGAATTGTTGGCTAGAAATCTTTTTGTGTATGTGATACTTTTGCATCTGTCTTTGACCTCTGAGTATATGCCTTGTCAAATTGCTACTCAAAGGGTATTACCACTTACAGTTGTGTCTTTTCATAATCTCTTCCAGGTTTGGACCAATTCACAGCCTTTCTAACAGTATGTTCTTCCAACAATATTTATTATTTTTTTAAAATTTGCTGAACACTTTTTAAAATTAATTTATTTTAGTCTTCAACAGTCATTTCTACAAGATAATGAGTTCCATATTTTCTCCCCGTATTTCCCCTTCTTCCACCCCAAGATGGCATAATTACCCCTTTCTCCAGTCTGCCCTTCCCTTTAACCTCCCCAACCTCCTATCTCCCTCTCCTTCACTTTCTTGAAGGGAAAGTTAGATTTCTGTATCCCATTGCCTGTACAATTTATTTCCCAGTTGCATGTAAAAACAGTTTTTAACATTTGTTTTTAAAGCGCTGAGTTCTAAATTCTCTCCTTTCTTCCCTCTCCACCTACTCTCATGGCACGTATTTCAATATAGGTTATATATGTGTAGTTATGCAAAACACTTCCATAATAGTCTTGTTGTGAAAGACTAACTATATTACCCTCCATCCTATGTTGCCCTCCCATTTATTCTATTGTCTCTGTTGACCTTGTCTCTTTTCAGAAGTGTTTGCTTCTGACTACTCCCTCTCCCAATCTGCCCTTCCCTCTATCACCCTCCTCCGTCCCTTTTCCCCTGCTTTCCTGTAGGTTAAGATAGCCAGTTGAGTATGTATGTTATTCCCTACTTAAGCCAAATACAGTGAGAGTAAGGTTTACTAATTCTTTCTCCTCACTCTTTCCCTCCATTGTAAAATCTCTTTCTTGCCTCTGTTATATGAGATAATTTACTCCATTCTATCTCTCCTTTTCTCCTCCCAATATATTCTTCTCTCATCCCTTAATTTTATTTTTTAGATATCATTCTTTCATATTCAACTCACCCTGTTGCCCTCTGCCTATATATATATATGTAATATCATCTTTCCATGTAGGAATGTAAATAGTTCAACTTTAGTAAGTCCCTTATGATTTCTCTTTCCTGTTTTCTTTTTCATGCTTCTCTTGACTCTTGTATTTGAAAGTCAGATTTTCTATTCAGCTCTGGTTTTTTTTTGTCAAGAATGCTTGAAAGTTCTCTATTTCATTGAATGTCCATTTTTTTCTCCTGAAGTATTATACGTGGCTTTGCTGAGTAGGTGATTCTTGGTTTTAATCCTAGCTCCTTTGACCTCTGGAATATCATATGCCAAGCCCTTTGATTCCTTAATGAAGAAGCTACAAGATCTTGTGTTATCCTAATTGTATTTCTACAGTACTTGAATTGTTTCTTTCTGGCTGCATGCAATATTTTCTCCTTCACCTGGGAACTTGGAATTTGGCTACAGTATTCCTAGGAGTTTTCCTTTTGGTATCTGTTTCAAAAGGTAATCAATGGGTTCTTTCCATTTCTCTTTTGCCCTCTGGTTCTAGAACATCAAGGCAGTTTTCCTTGATAATTTCTTGAAAGATGATATCTAGGCTCTTTTACTGATCATGGCTTTCAGGCAGTTCAATAATTTTAAAATTATCTCTTCTGGATCTATTTTCCAGGTCAGTGGTTTTTCCTAGGAAATATTTCACATTGTCTTCTATTTTTTCATTCTTTTCAACATTTATTATTTTCATGTTTTTTTCATTCAATGCCATGAGGTGAAACTTTGGTGTTGTTTTAATTTGCATTTCTCTTATTAGTGATTTGTTTGATTGAAAAATAATGAACTGATCATTGAATTTTTAACCTGTATATCACATTAATTTGTTAACTAAAAAGTATTAATTTGTTATCAATGCTGTTTAACTTATCAAACATTTATTATGCACCTCTTATGTGCATAAAAATGTGAGCTGTATATCCCTCAAAGCACTATGTAGTACTGTTCATTCAAAGAATATGTTTCAACAGGAGATAACCAAATATATGGTATAACAAAATATTTTGTAACAGGTTTTAGTGATTGAAGAAAAATTGGACATTAATTATATTTTTGAAGGTTTGAATGAAATTTTGTGATGGTGATAAATCCTATGTGAATAGAAATGATTTGTTATCATGATAAGGTTTTATTCTGTAATGTACTTAATTCTTACTGCAATTTTAAATTTTACTTTTAGGCTCAACATGAACAACGTGTCTAATACTCAAGAATCTCATATATCTAAAAATTCTTGTTTGAAAAGTGAGTTTGAAGATCAGCTGTTGTTTTTACCTGAAAAATTAAGAGCAAGATTACTTCCTTTCCAGAAGGATGGTATCACCTTTGCATTGAAAAGAAATGGCAGGTAAAAAAATTCAGCCTTAATAGATTGGAAATGTAAAATTTTAATAAATATTGATCTGAATTATGTGGATTCTTATTTTACAAATAATTTCTTGAAATTTCAGAATTTTGGAGTTTAAAACAATACCAATGCCCATTTAGTGTAATAAAAAATTCTTTATGCAAATTTCTAAAAAGTGTTCAGCTTATGCTCAAAGACCTCCTTTTAGGGGATTTGGCAGTCCAGTCTGCTTATAGGGTACTCCAGTTTTTTTCTTAAATCCAATCTAAATCTACTATATGCCAAAGAGCCTCTTTTGATAATCTTTGATGACATGTTCTTCACCTTTCTGGTCATCCACAGCTTTATAGAATTGTAGAATTTGAGATTTGGATGAAACTTTAGTGGACATCTAATTTACTCCTCAAAAAGAATCTTAATTATACTGTATGCAAAAAGTGGTGGAGGGAAACCTCCCATCCTTAAGTAAGCCCATTTCACTATTGGCTACTCGTAATTGTTAATTACATTTTTCCCAATATCAAGCTAAAATTTACTTCTTTGAAACTTCTACCCATTGTTCCAGGTTCTGCCCTCTGGGGCCAAGAAGAACAAAAATAATCCCTCCATGACATCATAACCCTTCAATTACTTCTGGACAGGATAACTATTGGCTCTCCCCTGTGCCCAATTTTTTTTTCTTTTGCAAGCTAAGCATGCTCAGTTCCTAAATTGATCTTCCTATGACACAGGATAAAGCCCTCTACCATTCTAGTTGCCCTCCTCTGGGTACTGCTCAGTATTATTTAGCTTGGTAGTCCAGGAATGAACACAGTTAAATGAGGCTTGATCAGAACAGAGTACAGTGTTCTAGTTCTTGGAAGCTGTGGTTCTCTTAACATAGTCCAAAGTCACACTAGTGTTGTTTTAGCTGTCACATCTTGCTGCCATGTGTTGTGCTTACAGATCTTTGTCAGAACAACTACCATCTAACAATGTGTGTCCCCCTATTTGTACTTGTGAATTTGATTTTTTTATACTCTCATATAAGAAATTATATTTATCTTTATTAAATTTCATCTTATTAGATTGAACCCAATGTTCTAGTCTATTAGAGTCTTTTTGGATCCTGACTCCATTTTCTGTTGTGTTAAGTGTTACTCCTTGATTTGTACTATCTACACACTTGATTGTCACGCCATGCTTGCTTTTAGTCCAGTCATTGATAAAAATATAAATGAGCATAGGGCCAAAGATGGATCTCTGAGTATTTCACAGGACACCTTCTGTCACATTGACATTGAACCATTAAACCTTTTGAGTTTGGTCATCCAAACAATTTTGAATCCATCTCATTCATTGTATTACTGTCTAATCCATATCCCTCCATCTTCACAAAAATAGTATGAGGTAATTCATCATGGAAAAAATTTTCAGTCTATGTTAGCTATTACCTACAGTTGTCAAAATGGGGAAAAAAAATCTTGCAGGACCAGTCCTTGAAGCCATGCTAACTAACTCTTCATCACCCCCTTGTGGAGGCACTTTGCCTTCTCTGTGTTCATTTTAAAATACTGCTGCAAAAAGCTATTTTCCTAATTGTGTTCTGACCCAAGGAAACTAATACTTATTTTATTCTTGACTCATGTCTTTTCATTACCATGAAGGGTAGTGTTAGCTTTTTCTGCTGTCATGGCACGGTGTTGCCTCATATACAATGTAGAGTGAGCTAAAACTTCATTTCTATTTTTATTTCTTATCCTTTACTTGTGAAGTACATTTTTTTTTAACAGGAGAGATTTTTGCTTTTGTCCCTATTAAATTTAATCTTTCCTACACTCAACTCATTGCTATAACTCTTCCAGAATTTTTTTCATTTTCTATTATCCAAGATGTTAGCCATTTCTTCAAGATTTTGTCTTCTGCAAAACTGATAAACATATCTTAGTAATTCATCCCAGTTACTGATAAAAAGGTTAGACATCACTGGGCCCAGGATAGTTTACAGTGGTATATAGATGACCTCCAGATTGTTAGTAACCTATTATTGGCTCATCTTGGGCTCTCGTGATTCATTCTTGATTAAAACTTCCTCGCTCCAGCCTTATCTCTATCTTGTCTGTGGGATAGCAGGAGACACTATTAAATGTTTCATTGAAATCTTGGCATGGTTTATCTGAAATTTTCTACTTTTTTGTCTAGTTTAATAATCCTGTAAAAAAATAAAGTTGGTTTATCATGAAGTGCTTGAAGAAGCTATGCTAATTCTTTTTGTGATCACTTCACTGATTCCCTTTAGAAGTATTCACAAATAGTCTTTTAACAGAATTTCCTATTATACATGGAATAGAAGTATAAGTTACTGGCCTTGGGTTGTAGACTGGAGCACCTTCTTTTGTCTGAAAGTCAAGGCAGTATTGGTACTCCTCAAGGAAACTATCCCTAATTGTCTCTTCTTCCCCTGTCTTTTGCTTTATGACTCCTCACCTTATAGTATCTGTGGCTCCATATTATCATTCCTTTTAGTACAAGACTCTAATTTCTTTTAGGATGGTTTACCTTTCTCCACTAGAACGCTGTACCTGTTTCATAGTTCCACATGCTCAGTGGTACTTCTTCTCATCCTCTTCTGTGGTACATGCTTTACTGTAGCCTTATGATACTGATTAGAACTGCTTCTGTCTCTTTACTTCCACTTCTTTGCTTTGATAACTGGGATATAGATAAAAATGTCTCTATCCCTTTAGTTCCCTCCTGTATGAGGTCTATCTTGCACTTTGTGCACACATGGTTACTTTTAATTACTAGTAGAAACAAAAATATAGCTTCCTCTTTGTAGATCACTACAAAATTCTCCTTACCTAGAATACTTCCTTTAAAGAAGATAACATTCCTTTGTCTTTTTCATAACACATGGCTAACTCTTATGGTTAATGGTTGTATCAATGCTTGTTTTTGTAGCCCTCTGGGTGGGGGCTTTTATGGTGATGAGAGGATATATTTTACTTAGTTACTTTTAAATAGTGGTTATCATAATTCTGTTATACAGTGGTACTAGTAGAAATATATCTTTAAGCAAAATTCAATTATCCAATTAGTTCTTATTTCACCTAACTAGTCAACTCTAGGTGTCTCTTGGACATGTATGGCCCCTAGGCTCTCTGACCCCACTGAAAGGCTAGAGGAAGGATCCCCTGAGGTTTAATTAACTTAGGAAACACCAGGATACAAGATGTAATCCAGTTATCTAATTGGTTTTGCCGCTACTGTATCTTGTTGTTGTTGATCTTCAGAAAGCATATTGCCAAGGCAATATTCACAGCACCAAGGGCACGTATGACTATGCCAGCATAGTTCCTGAATCCCAAAGTATAACCGATTCTCCATGTAGAAGGTAGAAGAAAAACATTTATTCAAACACCAGGAAGCCAAATCCCACACCAGAAAGCCAAATCCATTATAGTAACCAAAAAGTCTATACACATTATTAGGCCTTCCCACAAACAAACACTCACAGGCCTAACTGCCTACTTCCTCTGTCCTTCCCAGTTCTGACTAAGCTAACTAACTTGCCCTCAGCTTTGCTCTTGCTTTGCCTATTACTGTTCTACCCTTCCTTCTCCAACCCTTCCGTCTTCCACCTGTTCAGCAAACTCTTTCCACTACATGTGGCTTAGGCTTCCATATGATTTAAGCAGGTCACATAGGTCTATTAATGGACGGGAAAGATCTTCAAATTAAGAAAAAATATACATTAACATAAAAAACATCCATTACAATGGGGCAGGTGATATCAACAGAACTCTAACAGAGATAATAGAAAATAAGCATATGAAATAATATTTTAGGCAGCTGGTGTCAACAGAATTTTACAACAGTGTAACAGGGATCACACAAAATAAGCACATAAAACAGTATCTTAGGATGGGGCTTGAGCACAAGTACCCCATCATTCCCTCCCTTGAAGGAATGAGTTCTAAAATCTTGGGATAAGGGGCAAAGATCTCTTCTTCTATAGTTACTTCTGGTGAAATTGGATGTAGAGCTGTCCTTGCCTAGAGGTCAGTTCTTTAGGTGGCATCTGGAGCTTAGTCAACACCAGGTCCAGGGGTGACATATCACAGTTGTTGGGGACGGGGCACGATATCTGACTTCTGGCTTAAGCAATCAGGCATCTACAGGTGGAGGGTACTAAACCTGCAGAAAACAAATCTGATAAGGTAAACTGACAAAAAACCAAAAGGAAACAAGGAGACAATATCCAGGAGAAGGGTAGATATAGGGTAAGCCATGCTTCTGGAGTCCATGAACCCTCTTATCATAGCTTCATTCACTGTTGTTTATGATTTTCTAATTTGCAGTTTTGGGGTCATCATTCTGACTAGAGGTAGTATATTTTCTTTTATCTGAGTTGGGAGCTGGCCAATTTCCTTTTCTCCCTGCAGGTATGACAAACTTTTATACAAGGGTTCAGGAGGATCTGTAGGGTCAGTTCTTCTCTATTCCATCTAGCATCACACCCCTTTTCTCAGTACATTTTCTGTAGTTCATTGGTTGGGATACCATCTATGCTTCTAAAATTTACCCCTGCTCTAAATAGAGCAGTAAACATATCATTTCTTGTTAGTCTATTCTGATTTTGAATCTACTGGCTATTTACTTTTCTCTCTCTCTTGAGGAAACTTATCTTTTCCCCAGTCCCCTAAGTCACTTAACTGTGAAATGTTGTCCAGCCCCTCCAAAAGAAGGTACCCTATTTCCTCTATTAGTAGAGTCAGAACTAGTTTCTTGTAAGCAGGAGGACCTGTCTTCACAATTATATTCATGTGGCAAACTGCTAAGAGGGTATCATAGTATGCATCTGCATTTCTCATCAGTATGGTAGTCTTCATTACCTTCTCCTTTAACCTTCTCAGACAGTCCCTAATTGAATACCAGGGTCTACCTCCATTGGGTATATAAGAGTGATTAGGATACTGCTTACTGTGTCTTTCTTCAACCAAAATCGATGGATTAGTTGTATTGTTATCTACATGCATATTGTCATCTCTGAAAACTTGCTGTACAAAAGAATTCTAATACCTATAAATTTCAAGCAATCTATTCCATCAATCTTATGTTCCTCCAGCCCTTTCATCACTCATTCTTACCATCCAGGATATTAATGGTTCTCCCATCCTTTGGGTGAACCGACTCAAAATACCTGTGACTTCCTCCTGAGTAAAATCCTCAATTATCTCCCTAAACAGTCTGTTGTCCCCCTGGTTCTGTTTCTGCCTTAGTATTAGGCATGCTTTTACCTGAAAAGCTTCTCCCTCTAACACTGTTTCATTTTCATCTCTGACTTTGTCCCATTTTCCTCCTACGCGTCTCCTGGCAATTGTTGCCATGTCATCTAGGCTGGGATAAAGGTTGTATGCACACTTCTTTTGCTAGCTTTTCGCTTCTAAGCTAAATGAACAACTTTTTATTATACCACCTGAGACCCTCCAGCTTGCTTTTTTTTTTTTAAATAAATTTATTTAACTTTTTACATTCATTTTCACAAGATTTTGGAAATTTTCTCCCCATTCGTGCCCTCCCCCCTCCCCAATACACTGGACATTCTAATTACCCATATCACCAATCTGCC
>JAQQSK010011548.1:0-12235 GCA_028658325.1 Potorous gilbertii
CTATCAAGATCTCTGGATTGCCCCACCTGCTTCCCACCCAAACCCTCCATTGTCTGATATCTCCTGATAGCCTCCAGCTGTTTCCAGCCTTTGACCCTCCTTGGACTTCTCCTCAAGACTCTTCCTAAACCTCTCCTCCCATCAGCCTGGACAACCAGACCACCCGCCTCCCCCAACCCCCCAGATCCCTCCTATACTCTTTTCTGTATTTAACTTCCATCTTGCCTCCATGAAGGCGCTCAGATTCAATCCAGCTCAGACTCTGTCTAGCTGGGATTCTATCTGGCCCGCTTGTGAATACAAGTGTTACCAATGCTTAGGCTCCTTAAGAGGCAACCCAATTAGGCGAATCTTTAATAAACTTTGTTTTCTTTGGCTTTAAGAAGGCTTGAGTCGAATTCATTCGAGAACGACCCGGACTGTCGGTATTTTGGGGTTCACCCATCACCAATAACCTCATCATTATTGTAGTTAATAATTTATAAATTGTGTATAAGTATATATAAACAGTGACTAGACTATTAAATAACAGAAAATTCAATCTCAGAGAAACATGAAAACAATAGAAAATAAGACTTAAAACTCATGTAATATTTTCACACATAGAAGTTACCTTCTTGTTCCATAAGTTACTAGCAGTACAATTTTCTTGACTCCTTATGTGTCAAAGAATTCCATGAATATCCCTAGGCTATTTAACTTTATCTACCATAGGCCACAGGGGAACTGGCTGGATAATTAAGACTACGTCTGGGGCTGCGCAAACCAGCATCATTTATTTATATATTTCTATATAACATATATTTATATATGTATATTAAATATTAAATATGTATATTAAATATATAACACATATATAAATATATACACACATACATAGTTATATACATATACACATTTTATGGATATGCAAATGCATATGTATATAGTTATATACATACACACATATTTTATAGACATATGCACATATATACATTAAGTTATATACATATATTAAGTTATACACAAGTCCTGTCAATACTGAACAGGACAAATAAGCAATAAAATTAGCTATATTTAATTACAGGACACTTTGCAGAAATAAAACATTTTGCAGAAATAAAATCAATATAGTTAGATAAGTAGAGAAAAAATCTATTGGGGAAAAGTTTTTCATTAATATGTGTGTGTGTGTCTGTGCATACATACCACCCACAAGCCACAGAGAAATATATAGGGAAAAAAAACCTCAAGTCACACTCCAAGTGGATAAGGTATCAAAGGAAATGAAACAAAAGCTTTAAAGGAATTCCATATAATTATCAACCATATCAAATCTTCCTCCAAATCACTAAATAATAAGAGAAATTAAAATGAAAAGAATTCTAAAGTTTTACCTCACACATAATAAAGTGGCAAAATAATAAGAAATGAAAATGCAAATATATTATAAATAGCACTCTTGGTAGAGCTGAAAATTGGTCCAATGACTCTAGAAAGTAATCTGGAAATATACTACAATTTTTAAAAAAAATGACTGAAATGTCTATATAGCCTGTAACCCAGAAATACTATCCTTAGACATATAATCCAAGGAATTCAAAGACTACCTTTGCTGATTCAAAAGAAAGATCCTGCATGTATCAAAATAGGCTTAAACTTTGGAGGTAGCAAAGAACTGGAAACAAATTACACACCTATCTATTGTGGTTGTAGTTAAACAAACTGGGGTATATGAAAGTAACTGAATGTTACTGTATTTTAAGAAATCATAATTATGTAGAATTCAGAGAAACATGGAATGGTATGGTACAATGTAAGGAGTGCTGGCAAGGAAGGAGTCAGCAAAACCGGGTTTCAATTCTGCCTCTGATACTACTTGTGTGACTATTAGCAAGTTAATTAGCTTTCATGGATCTCAGTTTTCTTATATGTAAAATGAAAAGATTGGGCTAGATGGTTTCTGAGTTCCCTTCGAGCTCTTATCACATTAAGCACTCATTCAAGTTAAATGATATACAATAATGAAAGTAAAAACAAGGAAGCAGTAAACACAATGATGACAACAATACAAGGTCTTGGTCTTTTGGGACACCATATAAAGAGAAAGAACAAAAGAGCGAAATTGAATGCTGAATAATAATGCTTAGTCCCAGTGAAAAGTTGAGAAAAAATGCACCCATCTTGTTTCTTTTCAGAAGTGGGAAAATCAAAGGTCTTGAGTTTTAGTTTCACTCTTGTTTTCCAAGTGGGAAGGTAAAAAGACTACTGTCTTGGGAAGGGATAAAGAACAAAGTAAAAGTGAAAATTGTTTTTTTCTGTTCTCTTGCCCATTTTAATCCTTCCTCCCTGTGATTCATTGTCTCCACAGCTCCCTTGCAAACACATACACAGGCTTCTGGGGAACTCTGAGTTGAAGTCCCCACTTAGAGATCAAGGTTGAAACAGGTAGGAAGCAAAGAATCTCATTTTGTTTTTGTACTAGCACTGCTCATCTGGATGTTCCATGGGAAAACAAATGTAATTGCTAACTGAGAAGAGACTTAAAAAACTAGATTCTTTGTTTAATTTTGCAGCAATGATTCACTTTGGGAAAGATATATAGTCAAAGGGTAAAAGAGATGAAGCTCCAATGCACTTAAAGACATGGTCCTATGGTAAGGGTTATATAAAACAAGGTAAAAAAGATACCTCCTGCCCTCCACTAGCCTGTATTCAAAGGTTCTCAGAGCTGGAAGGTACTTCAGGGGACAACTGGTCTAACCATCACTAAGTGTAATTTCTTCAAAGAATGAATTATATGGCTTTGGCATCATAGTATTTCCCTTATTCATTAGAGTAAAAAATTCTTCACTTATTATCTGGAGAATTTGGTGAAGATCTGTTCTATTTAATAATTTATGAACAGTGATGATAGCTCATCCTCATGTAGCACCATGGCTAAACAGCAACATGTGTAAGAATGTGGCCTTCCATGAAAATGTTCCATTTCTTAGATGTGTTTACAGCAATCATGTATTTCTGAATTTTGAGTAAGTTAAAAGATAAAAGTACTATGGAGGGACAACTGTCAGAGCAAACTAATTTACATATTTTCATCTGCTTTATCATGGACTTCATTGTTTGCTGACAATATAGGCTATGTTAACGGGCAAACCCAAATGAATAGTTCTTCTCATAGGTACAACTCTTCCCTTCAAACTGATGAGTACTTTTATCACATATATAAGTAAAAAATAAGCAAAGTATTATAATAATTAATGAAAAAATTTTATAACACAAAATTCAAATTAACCTCATTTGAAACTATGAAAGGAACAGATACGTTTTCTTAAAGAAATAGTGTTTTACAATTTATTAAAATGAATTTTTGGCAACTGTCTTAATGAGAGGTCAGAAGAAAAAATATTAATCTGATGTAAGACATCAGAATTCTTTTATTTTGTCAGATCAAAAGAGGTCATATTTGTGAAGTGTTGACACAATGCTTGGCACATACTAGGCATTTAATAAATGCTTATTCTCCCCTCCTTTGCCCTTCACAGACAATTTTTATATTCATTAAAATCTGAGTAAAATATTCAGTCTTTAATGAAAATGCTTTAGAATTTAAAATATTATAAAATCTGATGATAGGGTTTTGTCAGTCTGTTAAAAAGAATATGTAAAATGAATCCAAAAGAAAAAATACCAAAGGCAAATACTGAGTTAAAAATGGCCAAAACTCAGATTCCTAAAAAATGATGCACTCTGTTCTTATACGGTGGTATAAAATGGAGCAGAAACCAGCAAAATATAAGACTTCTCTCAGTACTCATTATTCTAATATGCTTTCAATGAAGAAATACAGGTTTACCAGAGACATTAGAAGTTATGCTCTTGTGATGCTATTTATGATTTAACAACTGAATTTCAATATAATGATACCAGTCCAATTTCTGCTTAAGTCAAGAGAGAGCAACTTTCACTTATCTTTTCCCCCTTCTGATTTTTTTAATGCACTTTTGCTCAAAGTTGCAAAATTCCATCAGGCCAACTAATATTTTTAACAAGCTCATTTTTTAAATTAAATTAAATTTATTTTTATTTAATTAAATTTAATTTAACATTAATTAATTAATTTAATTAATTAAATTTTTTAAAATTAATTAAATTTTTTAAAATTAAAATTTAAATTAATTAAAAATTTAATTAAATTTAATTTAAAAATTAATTAATTAATTAGTGAGCTCAAGCTTTTTAATAGGTGTTACAAAACCTGTATCATTTTCTCTTGAGATCAGTTACAACTATTTGTGAGGATGCCTTAATGACTACCTTCATATAATAGAATCTCAGAACCCAGAGATGGAGGGGACCCTTGGGAACTACCTTCAGTACCTCTGAACAACTTGACAAGTAGTCATCCAGATCTTGACTGAAGACCTCCGAGAAGGAGGAATATACTACTTTCCAAAGCAACCATTTTCTCTAATGGTTAAGGAAGTTTTCCCTTTTAAATCTGTCTCTTTGCAATGTCTACTTATTACTCCTAATTCTGTCAAAAAAAATCTAAATTCCTTTTTACATAATAATCCGTCAAATATTTAAAGACAATTATCATGTTACAAGTAAATTTTCTCTTTCTTCAGCCCAAACGTCCCTAGTTTCTTCACACAAAATCATAGAATTTCAAGTTGGAAGGGAGGTTCAGTACCTACACAGTTCAATACATATTCCAAAGGTATCACCACCATAACATACTCACCAATGGCCATACAGCTTCAAGAAAGGCACTGGTTCCTAAGGGAATCCTTCAAGTCTCTTTTACTATCTTGGACATGCAAGCGTAACAAGAGTAACTCAAGTGTAATTAAAATGTGATTCCCAGAACTAAACAAAATATTCCAGATATGGTCTGAGCACAGAGTAAGTGGGCCTACTACTTTCTGGACCTGACTCTATGCTGCTCTTAAGCAACTTACTGATGCTGTAGTAGATCACATACTACCATACATTGCTTTCATAAGGAATTTGAAGCCCATGATAACCTCTGGATTTTTTTCAAGAAAACTGCTGAATAGTCAGTCACTCACACTTTTCACATCTTATAATTCTGAAGCTGATTTTTTGAACTCAGGAGGAAGAATTTACATCCATTCTTATGACTAAATGTCACTTTATTAGATTCAGTTTGAAGCTAAGATTTCATGATTCACCTATATCCTGTTTTTGACCCAGAAGTATTTAGAACCCAAGAAAACGGCAAGTGTTTGGACAAAAGATAAGTGAAAGATTTACAATTCTGCATGGTTGAATTTTATATGTCCAGTCATTAATACAGAAGAGAAAAAGTACACAATAAGTGCTAAATATTTGTTAAATAAATAAAAACACAGAAGGTTTTGTTGCTTAATGTGTATTACATTGAGATGGAAAATGTTAAGACTGGAACACTAAATAACATTTTATAGTAAAAACCAAGAAAAGTCGCAAAAAGCAAGAGAAACATATTTTGGCCTTGTCAGTCTTCTGAACATCTGCAATAAATAGAAGACTGTGAAATGTCCTGGAAGCCTTAATCAAAACAAAAAAAATCAGATTAAATAAATAAATGGAATTTAGAGAGACAACTGCTAATTCATACTTCTTAAACAACTTCAAACTCAATATGCAGTAATTCAGTATTTACTTTTATTTGCATTACAACCTTTTTTCATGTAAAAAGGCTAACTATTGAAATGTATGTTCACCAAGCAACAAGTAGCTATTGTCACTCATGTAGTACCAAAACTACTAGGTGACTGTTGGCTAATAAAGACAACAACAGAGAGAGAGCATAGAATGTGGGGTTAGAAGAACATGGGGGGTTAGTATGATTTATAATCTTTAGTTTTCTTATGACCTCAAAAGTCACATTTCACAATAAAGCCCACTCCACCAATTCCTTGATTTGCTGCTCCAAGAAAAACCTGCAGCACCTTTCTACCTAGCTTCATCTTTTTTCTTTTTTTTCTGGCTTTGTTTATATATAGCAACAGGGCCAAAATTGTTAGGATTCAGTTCCTTCAGTAGTATTTCCCACTAAATTTCCACTGGACAAGGTCTTTACATTTAGTGGTTTATTAAAGTTTTTAGACAAATTAAAGCTTACAGACAGTCTAAAAATGATGTGATTCTTAGCACCCTCTGAACCCATTTATTCTACTCTCCCACTATCACTGAGGAAGAGAGTCAGAGTATCAGGAGCCATTTTGCATTTTCCATTGTTTTATGGGTTACCATGGCCAAAAGATTGTTCACTGAGGACCCAGCCTCCTTCCAGAGGGCATCTCTACATTTAGCCTGGCTGGTCCTTAGAAAACAGAGCAAGTTTGCTTCAAGGACTGTCCTTGAAACTTTCTAGGACAGCATGCCTAGGCTCTACCACAGAGTCTGCTTTGTTGATATAGCCATCAATAACGTAGGCATCTGAATAAATCCAATATCTATTAGGCTATCTTTGTTCAACAGAGTTACATCTTTATGCATGCTGCAGCTAGACTAAATTTTTAACAAGAAGGTTCTCTGTATGCTTTGAACATCCTGAAGGCAGCAGTCACTAGATTTTAAATTGTTTCTGAAAAGAACTTCCTCTAAAATTATTTCCTTCCTTCCAGCCTCATCTTTCAAAAACTCCACCTTCCCCAATGTTTCTGTGTGGCCAGTTCTATCACTTCTAGAAAAGTACTCTCTCTTCTTACCACTTCCTTATTAACTTAAATAAACATGCCTTCCATCCAAAATAGAGATATGAAGTCATGGTGTAAAGTCTCTCCAACTAATGCCAAAATGAAAGTGATGATTACATTTTGTATAATAAGTGAGAAACCAACCTGGCTGCTGACTAAACTTTTTAAAGCTCTGCACAACAGCTATTTAGAAAGATATAAGCTGCATAAAGAATGGGAGTAAATTGCCTATGTCTTACTTTTTGTCATATTTTTTGATCAGCAATGTCAATAACCACTAGCTTGTAACAGTCCTGATGTCTCCTAATCAATTTACTTACCAAAACTTTTGAATTCTGGATTATTTCAACTGTCCTAGAAACTACCTGCACCTTCTATCTAATTCAAAATTAACCGGACAATAGGGCTTTAAAATTATTATTTTTTTACTTTATTAAGTAAGACTTTTAAAAATGGATATGTTATAAGAACAGCTTTTTAATCACTAATCCATGTATTAATCTTAATGTAATAGGGTGCTTCCCCTCTAAACAAGTGGTGATCTAAATGTATTTCAAAAGAGGTGTGTGTGTGTGTGTGTGTGTGTGTGTGTGCGCGTGTCTGTGTGTAAAATAATATGCAGTACAATGAAACTGCCAAAAAGTGTTAATATTTGTTATATATTGAGATATTATGTGATTTGTCATAAACAAAAACAAAGGCCTCACAGATCATTGAAGAGAGACAATGACTGGGTACACAAATACCACCTACCAAATTTCTTTAGAATAAAAACAAAACAGATACAGAAGGCAAAGATATTGGATAAAGATAACCATCTGAGCATAGTGGATAAGTCTGGAGTTCACAGAGTTATTTTCTTTGACTTATAAATGTTTTTCTATTATCTGGACTGAGAACATTTTTAAAAATACATTTTCATGTAATTCTAAAAATTTATGAGTTTTGAGGAATACTCACTTAAAATTTGAAATGAAATTGCATTAAATGGTTAATAAAACCTAAATGGAAACTTAAAAGTGTTTTTCCTGTATTAATTTTTAAAACTGAAAAAAGCTGGGAAAAAATCTTTCCTATTATCGAGTGTATGAGTATAAGAAATACAGAGTGTGGTATAAGACTGGAAGAGGCAAAGAACATCTGTAACTTTGGGAGGATCAGCAGCTACACATTTTAGACAAGATCACCGCATTATTACTTTAAACTTTTATTTTTAAAGAAGAGTCCTTTTATAAAGTAAGAGTAAATTAACTGTTTGTAATGTAAATGTAATGTAATGTAAAAACCAAACCAAACCACACCATAACACACCACATCAATTAAACTGACAGGAAAAAAAAGGAAATGGAGACTGAAGCATGAATATGGGACTTCCAAAGTAGCGATAGATATAAGGATACTTCAGCAAAAGAAAATTATATGAGTAATGCCATGGAAGGTAGAAATACATTTCATAAATGACAAGTAAGTAGTTCAGTCTGTGGCAGTGTGGTACAGTAGAAAGCATGGTAGATATATCTGAAGTCAGATGTCCTGCATTCAAATCCAGAGTCTGCCACATGTTATCTGGATGACTTTGGGTATATCACTCTGGGCCTCATTTTCTTTTTCTTTTCTAAAGTAAGAGATGTCTACATGATATGACTCCTCAGACTCCCTCCAGCTTTAAATCTCGATCAAATGACTACTGTGTAGCATACAAAGAAGGGAGCTATGTAGGATAAGACTGGAAAGTGAGGGAGATACCAGATTGAAAGGGTCTTGAATACCAGGTGAGAACTTTATTTGGTAACAGTCACATTACAGGGCTTTCAACACGTAGGTGGCATGATATCTATGTCTGTCCTCTGTTTGTGAAGAAGATCATGACATCAGAGAAATGTTGACATGACTTGCCCTTGACTTTGTTTTGAGTGAGGGAGGGCTGTGCAAGGTCAGCAGCCTTACTTTCTCCTTCTGAGTCATCTGGATGCAGTGACCAGACATTCATCAGGATGATTGAAGACAGCCCAGGATGCAATGGGAGACCTTGGCCTCTTTAGGCTAAGGCCTACTCAGGTACTCACTTAGAGTGAAGTGATGTCCATTCAGTGAATAGGCCTTTATAAGAAGTAGTTAGGGAATGGTCCCTTCAATGAGCAAAAGAAAAAGAAATAACTAAATCAAACTAGTGGGGAAAGAGTAACAGTTACTATTGATAAAGGTTATGTAATGTTAAAAAAATGAGAAGAAACAGAGTTGAGGCCACACACAGTTCATGGTCAGGCAGAAAGGAAGAATTCTTAATCCAAAAATAAAGTCTGTCACAAAAGATAAAACAAGTAATTTTGACTCCATGAAACTGAAAAGCTCTCAAATAGATCAAACTAATGTGACTAGGACAGGGGTGGAGAACCTGTGGCCTTGAGGCCATAAGTGATCTTCTAGGTCTTAGGGTGTGGCTTTTGACTGAGTCCAAGTTTTACAGAACAAATTCTTTTATTAAATGGATTTGTTCTGTGAAATTCATATTTAGTTAAAGTGCTACACTGGAGGACCTAGAGGGCCACCTGTGGCCTCCAGGCAGCAGGTTCTCTATCTCTGGACTGGAATATGAAGGGAAGCAGTTAAGTGGAGGGAAAAATCCTCATAGCAAATATCACTGATAGTCTGATAGCCAAGATACATAGAAAACTAACAGAAATAAATGAAAATTAGTCATACCTCCAATGAACAAGTGTTCACTGGATACAAACAAATAGTTCTCAAATAAAGAACTGCAACACATATTAATAAATAATGTTATTTCATATATAAGTTCAATAAATATAAACAAAGTTCCCCAAAGAATTGCTAAGCATTATATTAACCAATCTTATCTCATCTTTAACTCATTTATGTTTTGTGTAGAATTTATAATACATATAATATAGGAGTGCATGTGTACGATTTGCAGGGATAGGGATAAGTACTGAATCTGTATTTCACTGGCACAGGGAATTAACTGGTAAGGCAACTTCCTCTCTCAATGTAAGTATAAGGCCAAAGTTGGATCTTTTGCCGCTTCCATTTTACTAAAAGTCCTCTGAATAATGTGATTAAGGAGGCTCTTTCCCACCCATTGTCTGGCCCGTGAAAATCTACAGGAAGGCCCATACCTTTTGTTAATGAGGCACCGGTTCTCAAGGGATGTGATTCCCTCTGGCTCTAAAAAGTGCATAAAGACTCTAAGGTGCAGTTTTCTTTTGGGGCTTGCTGACTGCAGTGTCTGTTTGGCCAGAGGAGGACTCTGGGATGCCGCTCAAGGAGCCCCCCCAGCTTTGAATACTCAGATGTTGGGGCTTCCCTCTCTGGGAACTATGGTCAGACAGCTGGACCTGTCTGTTGAACTGTGATGTATGTATTGATTATGGTCAGGTAGAGGAAGCGATGTCTGTTGATCTTTGAAGTCAGGGTGCTGACTTCCTTGAACTAGGTAAATGATATATGTGTTTGATTAAAGTCGTTGTTAACCCCTCCAAAGTTGCCCTTTCTTTTATAAATGCAGATCTAAGAATCTGTGATAGTAGGTGCCCCTGTGTAATGTTGGGGTGCTAATACAGTAGGTCAGCACCTTCTTGATCACATAGACATTTTGCATCTATCAGAAACTGAACATGTCTGCCTGGCTAATAACTGTAGGTTTTTCTAATATACCATGTTACTTCTCATGCACTATCAATATTGAAAGGATTTTTACTGATAGGGAGCAATAAAAATATTTTTATCTCAATAATTTAGAGACAACAGGGTGCAATAATATAGGCGGTTAGCCTTGAAATCAAGAAGTCCTGATTAAGTCTCATCTCTGACACTTCTTTTTTGTATAATCCTGGGCAAGTCAAGTACTCGATGTCAGTTCTCTAAAATTGTAAGTTGCCATTGCACCACAGTTGGTAGAAGCACTGGTAGAAGTTGTTGCCTCACTAGGAGTTCTCTCTAACAATTAAATCACAGTCCCAGTCCAAAAAAACAAAGTTCCTGAAATGATGGCTCTTATAGTCTAATAAGGGAAGAAGATAAAAATGGAGATAATTATAATGTACAACTTTAAATGACAATTACAATGGTTTGTGAATTCCATGGGGGAAGGTAATTATCAACAAGGAGGATCAGAGAAGTTTTCATAAAAATGGTGGCATTTGAAGTGAACTTTAAAGGATAAACAGAAGGGATAAGGAAGAAAAAGAGCCAACAACAGAGTCAAAGCAGGTTAGGAGCACTCTGACAAGTAGGAGAAGTCAAGTGAGAAAAGATTGCCAAGGAGGAGGAATAATTAACAACGTTATATCCTGAAGACAGTCAAGGAATATGAAGACTGTTAAAAAAAAGTCACTGGATTTTGTGACAAGGTCATTAGTGCTTCTTGCTTGAAAGAAGAGTTTTATAGATAAGTCGAGGTAGAAATTAATTTCAAGGAATTTAAGGAAGTTTAAGTAAGAAAATGGAGGATAGTTTAGACTAAAAGATATTTAATAAGAATATTTAATAAGAAGAACTAAATGGTAGGTAGGTATATGTGTAAAGTAAAGGGTGAAAGGAGAGAAGATCTGAACATATTTGAAGTCATGTGGAGAGGAACCAGTGGAGACTGAAAATACATACAAGACCCAGGCTGACGGATGGAAACAGAATCTTAGAGGAAGCAGCAGTGCATAGGATTAAGGGCAAAGATTTAGTGGTTAGTCTTTCTATAAAAATGGTAAATAAAGAGAGAACATGTGAAGAAAGTGAAAAGTTCTAAGGTGTGGAGGCAGGAAGTTAAAGAAGGTCATAATGGATAGTCTGAATTTCCTTCATGAGTAGGTGGGGAGGCCATCTGCTGAGAAAAGAGAGTCAGAGAGGAATTGGATGCTTTTGGAGAGGGAAAAAATTTTGAACAATCACTGTGGGAAAGGAGATAGAGAATCAATCAATTAATGAGGAAGAAAGAACTGACAAGCATATGTGAGGGTTTAGTTGAGACTATACAGGATATATTTATAGTGAGTAGACTCAGTTGGATTTTGAGACTTTCTCTAGCAACATTCAATAACCAGGAAGCAAAGTTTGAGAAAACAAATGGATGTTTACCAAGGTTGAGTATTAGCAAAGCTGGAGCAGTGGAAGCCAAAGGAGGGCGAGGGATTTTAGGTTAATTAAACACTGAAGTGACTGACTCTGGGATCAAGATTTGGTAGAGTCAAGTATTGCCAAAATGAGGGAAATGGAAGAATGGAGAAAGGAGAAGGGATAGGAGGAACAGAAGAGAGTCAAGGATATGCTTCCTGTGAGAGAGGGAATGGGAAATGTAGAACAAACTTATGATTATCTATGCTAATTGTCTTATGCTAATATATGTAAAATAGTTAATACATTATAATATTTGATAGTATAGATTCTAAATACCCATTTTAGTCATTAATATATAAGATATAATACAAATAACTTAGTCTACATGTATATAATTGAGTCCTCTACATATGTATGTATATATCTATATATACATATCTGTATGTCTATTTATACGCTATCTATACATATATAAA
>JAQQSK010011549.1:0-12234 GCA_028658325.1 Potorous gilbertii
GAGATTCCTTTCCACACCCACCTTGCCTCCAGATCCTCCCAGCTAGTGCTTGGGGTCTGAGATTCAAATGCTGCTTCCCAGCCTCAGGGCTTTCAGCGGGGGCAGGGCTGCTATTCAGTGTGAGATTAAGTTCAGCTGCTCAGGTAGGGGTAGGGCCACTTCATAGGGTTCAGTTCCCTCAGGGGGTTTATGCGGAGACCTTCAACAATGGATCCAAGCCCCTGTTTGCTTTGGGAGCCCCTGTCCGCTGCTGCCTCCTAAGGGGGCCTGAGTTACGGGGATACCCCGCTCTCCTCCTGGAAAGCCAGACAGGCTCTCTCACTAACCTTTGGCATCTGTGGGTGGATGGACCTGCGCCGCTGCTGGAGATTCCATCCCTAAAGCCTGCTCGGATCTGGACCTCTTGGTGCTGCACGGCCAAGGCAGGGCTGGGCTCTGCTCCAGGTCTGGTGTGCGACAGACCTTTGGTGTCAGTTTTTCAGGGCTCTCTGGAACAGAAATCTCCTCCTCTCCATTGTTGTGTAATTTCCACTGCTCCAGAATTTGTTGGGAGTTCTTTACAGGTATTTTATGGGCTGTGGGTTCGGAGCTAGCATATGTGAATCTTTCTACTCACCATCTTGGCTCTTCCCCCCTAATATTTTTTTTAATAATCTCTCCTGGATCTATTTTCCAGGTCTCTTGTTTTTCCAATGAGATATTTCACATTGTATTCTATTTTTTCTTCCTTTTGGTTTTGTTTTATAATTTCTTGATTTCTCATAAAGTGATTAGCTTCCATCTGCTCTAATTTTTAAAGACCTATGTTCTTCAGTGAGCTCTTGGACTTCTTTTTCCATTTGGCCAATTCTGCTTTTTAAGGCATTCTTCTCCTCATTGACTTTTTGGACCTCTTTTACCATTTGGATTAGTCTATTTTTAAAGGTGTTATTTCCTTCAGCATTTGCGGGGGGGAGGGGGGGCTCTCCTTTAGCAAGCTGTTTACTCACTTTTCATGATTTTCTTTCATTGCTTTCATTTCTCTTCCCAGTTTTTCCTACACCTCTCTTATTTGATTTTCAAAGTTCTTTTTGAACACTTCCATGGCCTAAGACTATTTCATTTTTTGGTGGGGAGATTTTGGATATAGGAGCCTTGATCTTGCTGTCTTCCTCCAGTTGTATGCTTTGGTCTTCCTCTAGTTGTCTGCTTTGATTTTTCTTATCTGAAAGGATAAAAGAAAATACCTTTTCACCAAGAAAGTAATCCTATGTAGTCTTATTTTTCTCCCTTTTGGGGCATTTTCCCAATCAATTACTTGACTTTTGAGTCCTTTGTCAAGTGGAGGGTATACTATCCCAGCTGTTTTCTGAGATATCTGTAGGGACCTGTAAGTTCTCAGTTCCTCCAAAGTGGTGTAGTTGACAGAGAGGTGTTTAGTCCTCTCCTGGCCTGTGCTCTGGTCTGAGAGTAACCACAGGCACTCTTTGCTGCCCTGGAATTGTGTGTAGGATTCCCTTTTCACAGCAGCCACCAGCTCCACCACACCAGTGTTCCTCTTCACCCTAGGACTGCCACTCATGACTGAAACCTACATCAGCCACTTGATTCCACTAGGGTCTGTAGGTCAGAGCTCCAGAAGTAGCTGCTAATGCAGCAGTGACTACCATTTCCCTGAGGCTGGGACCCAACCAAGCTCCTTTCTCACCCAGGTGAAAGAGTTTTCTCACTGACCTTTGAAACTGTCTTTGGCATTTATGGGTTGAGAAATCCGGGAAGCACAGTAGTTGCCCTGAAGTCTGTTCCAATCCTGTCTGTGCTGGCGTGGGCCATGCTGAACTGTGCTCTGCTTCCAGTCCAGTGTAATAGACCCTTCCTGTCTGCCTTCCAAGTTGTCTTGGACTGTAAATCTGTTTTACTCTGCCATTTTGTAGCTTCTGCTACTCTAGAATTTGTTTAGAGTCATTTTTTTATATGTATTTTAAGGACTTTGGGGGGAGAGCTTGAGTAGATCTGTGCTTCTACTCCACCATCTTGACTCCACCCACTAGAAATACTTTTTATAAATAGGTCCTTTCCCCATTTTTTGGATGTCTTTGGGATGCAAACCTAGCAGTGGTATGACTGGATCAAAGGTCACGCACAGTTTTATAACCCTTTGGGCATAGTTTCAAATTGTTTCCCAGAAGGGTTGGACCAGATCACCAGACCACCAACGGTGCATTAATGCGCCAGTTTTTCTGCATCCAATAAGTACAAGATGAGAGCTCAGAATTATCTTTGAGTGATTTAGAGCATTTTCCCCTTATCATTATTGATAGCTTTGATTTCTTCCATAAGGAATAATTAATAGAAAATTGCCACTTAATATAAAATATACTCAATTTCTGGAAGCTAAGCTGTTGAAATATAAACAAGATTACCAAATAATTTCCATTGATATCAAGGGAGTCCTAAATGAGCGAGAAAAATAGAAGAGCAGTACACATTTAGATGGGATTAGCAGTACATGGTGGCAGTGGATGGAGTGCTGGGCCTGGAGTGAGGAAGGCCTGAATTCAAATTCAGTCACAGACACTTCTGAGCTTTGTGACCCTGGGCAAGTCACTTTGCTGAGACTTAGGGGTGCTGGGATCCTGCTCAAATGAATTCTAACCAAGCCTTCTTTTAGCCAAAGACAAGGTTTATTAAAACACCGATAGAAGGTGGGCAGGATTCTAAAAATCTGCTATATTGGCCAGACTTTTAAGGAATCTGATCTATTGTATCACTGATGCAATCAGACCAGATGGAATCTGAGCACTTTCAATGGAGGCAAGATGGATCTTGTACAGAATCTGTGGGAAGAGAGAAGGGATCTAGATGGAATTAAGGGAGTGGCACCTGGGGTTGGAAGAGGCCAGGTGCAGATGGCGAAAGGGCATTTAATTAACTGGGTAGGGTCAGTTGGCCCAGGCGAATGCCATGGCCCTGGGCCATGTGGGGAAGACTTTTCCTTTTGGGTGTTCAGACCCCAGGTCCCTGTCAGGTGCTGTTTATTCCCCTCATTTTTACAGGTGAGAAAACTGAGGCAAACAGGTTAACTGATGTGCCAGAGTTTCCTAACTAGGAAGTGTCTCAGTTCAGATTTAAACTCAGGTCTTCCTGACTCTAGGCCCAGCACTCTAGTCACCACCTAGCAAGTAGGTCATGCCAATGTAATAGCCATGATCATCGAATTAAAATATATACAAATTCAATATTATGCTAATCAAATCACCAAAGGAATACTCATTAGGAGGACACAAAGTTGTAAGAGAATTTACATAAGAAAGGGGAGGGGAAAGTCAAAGGTATCTAGAGGAACTGTAGGAGAGAGTAGGGGAGGGGGGTTTGACATTCCTGGGGGAATAAATATCCAAAGCATATGACTCTCCAAGAGAGAGGGAGAGGGAGGAGGGAGGGGAGAGATCAGGAAAGGAAGGGGAGTGAGAAATAATCATTCTACCAAGAATTCCACCTGGCTGGGAGTGAATTTAGAAAAAAAAGATTTTTATTTCACATCATTTCTGACAGATAACCTGGTCTGGTCTTTAACCCCTTGTGAAAAAGGGTCACTTCAGCACAAGGCCCCTTAAGACAATTACAAAAGCCCTTTTATAATCCATCCAGATTTGAATGTCCCTCCTGAACCCCACTGGCCAGGTCAGGGTTCACAGAAAACACCTAACCCCCCCACACACGTGGTTCTATACCCTTCTCTTCCTTCTCTCATGTCCACATCTCAATCCCCCCCCCTCCCTTTTCATCTTCATTTTCTTTATACTTAAATAAAGAAAAGGCTAATCTACAAAATGCTCTGAGTCCCAATCCAGGTTGTCTGCATCATCCATAGCATCAGAAAGGAATTTCCTGAATTGCTAGAATTGTCAAAAGCTGCAAGTGGAAGACATCCCAGGACATCCATGAGAAGAGTCCCATTATCCAAGACAGTGTCTCCCAGGTGAGCCTTCTCAGAACAAGGAAAGGGGGTAGAAATGCTGATTATCTGGTGACCAACATGCCCCGCCTCACACACAAGCAGTTTTATCTCTGACATCAGCCACCAGTATGACTTCAAATCATGTTTCATGTAATTTATGTGGAAACAAAATTCAATCATCCCTTACAGGAGAGAGAGAGAAAGATGCAGTCAAAGGAGAGGGAAAGAAGTGTGCATATGAGAGACAGGGACTGAGGGGTGGTGAAAGAGAGGAAGAGGAGGGGAGGGAAGAAGGAGGAGAAGGGGGGAAGGGAGAGGGAGTGTGGGAAAGAGGGAAGGAGAAGAGAGAGGGGTGGGGGGAGGGAGAAAAAGGAGAGACATAAAGGGGATGAACAGACTCAGAGACAGAGAGGAGAGGTAACACTGCCCAGAGGGCTAGTCTGGCTGTCAGACTGGGGGACAGACTGGAGGCCTCAGAGGAGCAACCACAGCCCAGGAAGGACCCACGCCCCTGAGCCCAGCTTCCTGCCCCCTGTCACCCCACACACATCCCCATCCTGTGCGGGGCATCTCAATGCCAATTCTGTGGAGCCAGTTGTTTTCATCTGGAGTTGCTTATCTGACCCCACCTTCAAGTGTGTCAAGGAGACAACTGTCATGTAGACAGCACCACCCCACTTTACACCTCCAGGTATCTGAAGAAACAGAGTGTGCCAAAGTCCTGGGCCTCCAAGGACTGGGCCACCTGGGGCATAGAGGTCCCACTGTGCCCTGCAGTCACACCGCTGACTCAGACCCTGACTCAGCCCTGCTCCATGCCTCAGTTTCCCCCTCTATCAAGTGGGGTAATAAACCTGTAACTGCCAGAGGTAGCTCTGAGGAGGACAAAGAGAAAGCTGCAGGGACAAAGGAGTGTGGAGGAGAGGCTTTCACCCAGAAAGACTAAGACAGGAGAGGAAGAAGCCAGTCTACCAAGCCTGGTCCTAAGGTGGACTTACAGCTCCTTAGAGCAGGTATGTCTAACTGCCAAAGCCAGACAGCATGAGCCCAGGCTAGGATAAGGATTTTCTTTTTCAACACTTCTGTCTGACTAAAGATCAAAGCCCTCTGCTATAGAGAACTCTGTAGCCTGGTGTTTAGAAATATTACTCCCTCCCAAGGTCCTCTCTGGCTCTCCTTGCTTATTGAAGCTGAACTAGCCCTAAAGAGAAGCATGTGATGGCAGAGACTATAAGACTAGCATGGCCCATGAAAGAACCATACCTGCTGGGAAGAAGTCTCAGAGAAATGCCATGCTCAGGCAGAAGCCAGTCCAGTGACCCTGACAGAACAATGCACTTGGGGAAAAAAGCAGGCCTGATCCAGCAGCAAGAGATAGAGAAATTCCACTCAGAGTAACTTCAGAAAACAAAATTCTTGGGAGTTTACCTGCCAAGATAAATCCAGAAACTAGATGAGCACAATGACAAAACACTTCTTGCACAAAAAAAAGTTAGATCCAGACAACTGGAACAATATTGATTGTTCATGTGTAGGCTGAGCCGATATAGTAAAAAGGAGAGCCCCACCTAAATTATTTTACTCATTCAGTACCATACCATCAAACTACCAAAAATTATTTTATAGTACCAGAAAAAATAACACATAACAAGATTCATCTGGAGGAACAGAAGGTCACGAATATCAAAGGAATTAACGGGCCAAAAAAAGGTAAAGGAAGGTGGCCCGCATGTGCCAGCTCTCAACCTGTGTCGTCGAACAGTCCTCATCTAAACAATCTGCTACTGGCTGAGAAACAGAGTAGCAGAGGAGTGGAAGAGGGCAAGTGTGCAATGTGCAGCAGGGAATGACCACAGAAATCTAGTCTTTGGTAAACTCCAAGATCCCAGCTTTTGGCCTAAGAACTCAACGCTTTGATTAAAAACTGCTTTCAAAACTGGTGTTAGAGACAAACCTGATGCACCAAAAAGGTGTCAAGAAAAGTTTACTGAGAATGGAATTCAGAGGAGGCAAGGCCTGCATTCCTTCCCCAGTACGGCCGCAGGACAGACTACGAGCAGGTCAGGACGAGGCAGGATCCTTAGAGAATTCTGGACTTTGGATTTCCCTCCAGACTGTCCCCTGGCCGTGTGACTCCTTGTTCTCTCTGATAGGCCCTTCCTCTCACAGCTCCTTGTACCTGTGCATGAGTTTTTCTAACCTCTAACCTGTCCATGCTAGGTCGCAACGCCCATTAAAGTGTGGAAATAAAACTTACTTCCTGTTTTCCCACACTAGAAAGCACTATGGCAGAAACTAGGGATAGACCAACTTATACCATATACCAAGATAAGATCAAAATGGGTACATGATTTAGACACAAAGGGTAATATCATAAGCAAATCAGGAGAGCAAGGAGTAGTCTACCTGTCAGATCTATATATAAGGAGGATTTGTGATCAAATGTGTGCTCTAGAGAGCATTACTAGATGTCAAATGAGTAATTTGGATTATATTAAATTGAAAAGGCTTTATACAAATGAAACCAATGCAACCAGGTCAGACAGAAAGCAGAAAGGTAGAGAATTTTTTTTCTTTCTGTGCTATTTCATTAGCTATCTTTGCCCCAATTTGATTAGAGAATAAGTGAGTACCTGAGAGGGCTCATGAAGTATTCTTTTGAGTGGCTGTCATAAACCTGAAGGGTTCTGGGAAGCCCACCTGAAGGGCAAGGGCTCCCAAGGCTATACAGTTGTATGGCAACTCTGGTCTCTGAAGAAAGAAGTGAACATCACCCAAAGGGCCCTGGCTTATAGCCACATGGTAGGTTTGGATGTGTATAAGACCCACTCACAGGCAAAGACTTAGGAAAAAGAAGCGAGGTAAAAGGTCAAAGAGCCTGGTCATATTGCAAAAGCAAGGAGGGTTTAGAGGACATGAGCAGGGATCTTGCCAAGATGGTGGTAGGAAATGCTCAGAACCACCCAGCTCTCACCAGAACTCCACTTCCAGCAAGGACCAAGAAAGGAAGGACTGAGAAATTCACGGAGGCAAGACTAACTTTTCCCAGCCCAGAGAGCTCCAAAGAGGCCACCACAGGCTTGTCTGCCCAGATTAAGGACTGCTGAGCTTGGGGAGCCTGCCAGTCCAGGGACCTGAGGCATTGCTTCCGCTGAAGCAGGACTTTGGGGAAAACAATATTTGAGGAGTATAGAAACACCTTTACAAAACGGCAGACAGAACTGGGGAGGAACCAAGGTTCCAGTCCTGCCAGGTGACCTGGGCAAGCCCTTGAGCTTAGTGTCCTCATCTGTAGTACAGGGATAACAAGAGTACGTACATTCCAGGAGTACAGTGAGAATCAAATTAAGAGAAACCTAGAGACCTCTGCTTTCACAAATGGGAGATGTATTCTTACACAGTTCCAGTGTGCACAATGCAACCTTCAAATCTCCTTATAGTGACTGCTTCAATCAGGGGTAGGCAGGGTTGCAGACCTCCCGTAGAGAGACCTGAGCTTTCTTGGGATCAATGTTACATCTTCCCCCTTACAAGCAATTCCATTCCCCTGTCAGTCAAGGACCTTACCTCGTGCTTGCCTCAGAAAACAGAGGTTACCACTGAGTCCCCTCTTCACATTTCAGCGTCTCACAGTGTGTGTCCATGTGCCCCTCTCATGCACCAGCTGCCTTCCTCCTCTCCTTTGCTCCAGTCTCTGAAGAAGGCTGGTCCTACTCCTTGCCAAGGATATATGGGTCCCCCACTCCTCCCATTTCTTCTCATAGTTTGCTCCTTCCAGCATCCCTTCTCTCTTGATAATTATCCACTTCTCCATATCCACTGCTGCCTTACCTGCCACCTACATCCATGCTCAGATCTCTTCCATCTTTAATATGCGACCCTGTCATAAGTTCTCTTCCCTATCTTGCCTCCTTTCCAACGCCAAACTCCTGGAAACATGTTTTCACCCTTGTCTCTGTGTCTCCTCCCACATCTTTCTCAGCCCCTTGTAATCTGATTTTCTGACTTCATCACTTGTCTAAACTTGCTTTCCGAAGTCTCCAGTGGGGTCTTTTTTGCTAAACCCAATGACTGTTTCTCAGTTCTCTTTCTTCTTGACCCTGATCTCTTTAGAGTCTTGGACACTATTGACCACCCTTCACCTCTGATTCCTCTTTTCTGGTTTTCATAGGATGATAGGGTTAAAGAGAGAAGAGACCTTCAGTGAGTCCAATGCACTCATTTTATGTCTGAGGAGAGCTGAGCATTCAGCTACGGCCAGTTCTTCCTCCATCTCACCATGAGGCTTCTTTTCACAAACGTGGTTCTCCTCCCACCTGTCTGACGGCTTCTCAGTCTCTTTCGCATCCCCTCCCTCTCCACTTTGCCTGCAGCTCTGTCTCACTCTCTGTGTCCCCATCTCCCTTTATTTCTCTCTCTCTCTCTTCTGTTTCTCCTTTCTCTCTCTTCGATGAAAATGTTGAGGTATGTACATTTTCCTCTAAAATACTGCTTTGTCTGCAACCCAAGAATTTTGATATATCGTCTCTATTTTGTTATTAATTTTAATGAAATACTGCTTCTATGACTGTTAATTGACCCACCCAAATAATTTTTAATCTTTGCTTCAAAAGTCCTGTATTTAATATAATTTTATTGTACTATGGTCTCTGAAAGATGTGTTTAATATTTGTTTTTCTGAATTTGTGATGTTTTTATGCCTTAATACATGGTCACCTTTTTGTGAAGGTGCCATGCACAGCTGAGAAATCTGTGTTCATATTTCTACTCCCATTAAATTTTATCCAGATGTCTACTATATCTATCTTTTCTAAAATTATATTTGGGTCCTCCCTTTCTTTTTTGTTTGATTTATCTAGGTCTAAAAGGGGTAAATCAAATCTCTCTCGCCCCCACTATTATAGTTTTACTATTTCCTCCTGTAACTCATTTAACTTTTCCTTTAAGAATTTAGGTGTTATTCCATGTTTGGTACTGACATTAATTCTCTGTCTATGGTACTTTTTAGCACAAATGTTGTTTTCCAGTTTCTTTTAATTAGGTCCATTTTTTATGTTGCTTTATCCAAGCTCATATTGCTTCCCCCTTCCTTTTTTATTTCAGTTGAAGCACAACAGATTCTTCTCCAACCCCTGATGTGAACTCTTTGTTCTTTCTATTTCAAATGTGTTTCTTGTGAATAACATACTAGATTCTAGTTTCTAATCCACTTTGCTGTCTTCTATTTTACAGGTGAGTTCATTCCATTCACATTCACAGTTATGATGGTTAATTGTCTATTTTCCTTCATCTTATTCTTTTATATTTTTCCTTCTGGGTTTCCTCTTGCCTCTTTGTTTTTCTTATAAACTTGCCCTCTTCCCTCTTATCCCTCCATTTCTTTCATCTTTCTTCCTCGTTTCCTTGTTGAATGAAATGTATTTCTCTACCTAGGTGTGTGTGTATATTCTTTCCTTCCCTGATGATTCAAATGACACTATGTTTCAAGTATCATTCACTCCCCTAACTCTCTTTTATTTGTATAGATTTCTACGTGAGCACCTCTATTAGGGAGATAATATTCCTCATCTTGCCTTCCTTTCTCCCTTCTCTAGGAAAGGTATTCCTTATGCCCCTCCCCTCCCATTTTTCTTTTAAGGTCATCAGAACATAGAGTCAATCCCAGGGCATATGGTCCTGAAAGGATAAATGTATCATCTACTCTTATTAGAAATGTGTTCAGTCTTTGCTGATTGCTCACTCATGGTTAGTTTTTTATGCTTCTCTTGACTCCTGGGTTTGTATGGTAAAGTTTCTAGGCAGCTCTTACCTTTTCATCTGGAATGCATGAAAGATTTCTCTTTCCTTAAAGAGCCATTTCCCCTCCCCCACTTTGTTGTTTTATATTCAGTTGTGCTGAGTATGCTTGGCTATAAGTCTAGCTCTTTTGCCTTTTGGAATAAAACATTCTAAGCTCTCTTCTTCTTCGTTATGATAGCTGCTAAGTCCTATGGGATCCTGACTGCGACTCCTTGGGTTTTGGATTCTTTTTTTTTTTTAACGGCTGTTCCAGTGTTCTTTTCTTTGACCTGGAAGGTCTGAACTTCTAACTGTAATATGCCTGGGAGTTCTCCTTTGAGAGTTTCTTTCAGAAGATGACTGGTAGGCTCTTTCTATGTCCACTTTGTCCTGATTGTAAGAGAACTAAGGAGTTTTCTTGATTTTGTGAAATACGCTATATAGACCTTTTTTTGGTAATATCATTGAGACAGCCAAATTATCCTTACTATTTTTTCTGAATTTGTCTTCCAGGCCAGTTGTTTTGGCTACAAGATACCTTATATTTTCTTCAAATTTTTCAGTCTTTTGATTTTGTTTTTTAAAATTTCTTGATGTAGTATGAAATCAACAGATTTTCTTTGATCCATTCCAACTTTCAGGAAGTTTTTTTTCCCCAGGTAATGTTTTGTTCCTCTTGTTCCAAGCCATTTATTTGCTTCCCAATTCTTTCTTCCATGTTCTCATTTCTCTTCCTATGTTTTCCTTCTGGTGCTTTCATTTATTTTTTAAAAATCATTTTTTAGCTTTAAAAATATCTTTTGTTCCTGCGTGTGTGTCTCTCTCTGTCGGTCTCTATCTCTGTCTCTGTCTCCCTCTCTCTGTTTCTCTGTCTCTTTCCGTCTCTCTCTGTCTCTCTCTTGTGGCTTGACACACTCAAGGGCATTTTTCTTTATCCTTTGCTTCTGCCTGGAGTCTTTCTCTTCTTCTGGGTTTGTGTCTTGACTATGTCTGCCAACAGACATAGTCTGACCCTTTATGATAAGATTCTTTTTTGGTTTGCTCATTTTTTATAGTCTAGTTCCTGACTTTGAACTTTATGTTAGAGCCTGGCTCTACATACTTCTGGGGGAACTCTGAGCTAACTAACCTTTTGCCCTCTTGGGACTTTTGACTTTTTTTTTTTTTTGAAGTATGGAGTATTGTGTTATTCCAGGATGTTACCTGAAAGCTTTCAGTGCTCTAGTGGTGTGATCCAGGGTAGAACCTGATCACTGCCCTCCTGGTGTGCTCTGCCAGCTTGGTCTGAACAAGACTGCTGTGGGCTTATCCCTCGTAGGAAGTGCCAGTAGACCGTTACTGGGATTCTGCCATTATCAGCCACTTGGACAGCTTTGCAAGTTCAAGGTGACAGAGCTATAGGTTCTCCTTTGGTCCCAGGCCCCTGTTCTGGGCATTTCTCTGTTGGCTTCTGACTGGAGGCCCTGCTTTATTCATGGGGTCAGCACACACACAGTTTAAGGCCCTGGACCACTCCTCACTCACAAGCACTAGCCCTCTCCTGAGTCTGCCCTGAATCCATGACTCAGAACTGCATGGTGAGAGACAGAGTAGCCAGGTGGCCCAAGTTCAGAGCCCCCAGGGCCTCTTTCTGCCCTGGTACAAAGCACTGGAATGCTCCCCTGGCCAGAGTCAATTGCTAGTGTCTGTCTGCCTATACCAATGGCTAGACTATAGTGTGTTTTTCAGATCTTTGTGGCAGGTTGTGTTGGAAGAGCTCAGCTGTACTCTTTCTGGCTATCCTTCCATATATTCATTTAGAGCTCTCCCCTCCACCTGCCCATAAAGGGGAAGGTTTAAGTTAGAAAGTGAAAAATTAAGGGAAGTAGCAGCTCCCTCTTCTGGCCCCTACCTTTGGAATGTATGTGCCTGCTCTTCCCAAACCTTCCCGTTCCCCTCCCAGCCAAAACACTTACTCCATCCAGTGGCCCCTATCTCCTCTAGGGTCCAATACAAGATGCTTTGTTTGCCATTCAAAGCCCTTCACAACCCAGCCCCCTCCTAGCTTTCCAGTTTTCTTACACTTACACCCCCTTAGCTTTTTTGATCCAAAGACAACGGCCTCCTATAGGACATTCCATCTCCTGGTTCTGGGCATTTTCTCCTGGTTGTCCCCATGCCTGGAATACTCTCCTTTTTCATCTCTCTCATTGGCTTCAAGTCCCAGCTAAGATCCTCCCAGGCACAGGAAACCTTCCCCATTCCCTCTAAGGCCCGTGGGATTCTCTCCTTGGTTTTGTCCGTAGCTTTGTCAGTCTTTGCATGTTGAGCCCTTCTCAGGCTTTCTGGGGTCTCTCCTTGGTTTTGTCCGTAGCTTTGTCAGTCTTTGCATGTTGAGCCCTTCTCAGGCTTTCTGGGGTCTCTCCTTGGTTTTGTCCGTAGCTTTGTCAGTCTTTGCATGTTGAGCCCTTCTCAGGCTTTCTGGGGTCTCTCCTTGGTTTTGTCCGTAGCTTTGTCAGTCTTTGCATGTTGAGCCC
>JAQQSK010011550.1:0-12234 GCA_028658325.1 Potorous gilbertii
GGGAATAGAAAGTTATCTGGCCCTACAGGACAAAAGAGAAGATGGGGTAAGGGAAGGGAGGGATGATAGAAGAGAGGGCAGATTGGTGATATGGGTAATTAGAATGTCCAGTGTATTGGGGAGGGGGAAGGGGACAAATGGGGAGAAAATTTTGGAACCCAAAATCTTGTGAAAATGAAGGTAAAAAGTTAAATAAATTTATTTAAAAATTCAAAAAATAAAAAAAAAATTATTTCCAGGATCTATTTGGGGCAACTGGGGTCAGATGCAAGAGGTCAAGACTCGTACTTTTTTAGAGTGATATGGGAGGAGGGGTTGAATACAGAACATTTGGCATCTTTGAAATTTAGGGATTAGTAGTAATGTCCTGACCTGAAATCAGGTCTTATGATTTCTTTTCTAGGGCTTTTTCCAGTGCATAAAAGCCTTAAATCCATCATCGCTACCATGTTATACTTACTTTATTGGCTAGAATAAGTGTCAAAATTTGACAAATTCTTGGAAGAGTCAAAAAGTACAAAGAAAGCAATTTTTAAAAGACTGGCAAAATGCTAAGCAGAAAAGGAGAAAAACACAAACATTGAGTCCTCTGAAGCCTTAAAGCATTAGTTTTACCTTTTTTTTTTTTACTTTGACCTTGGTTACAAGTTTTGAAAGAGTTCCAAATGTCAGGATTTGAGTCTTCATAGTTTACATGGAGTCTAGAGGGAGCTTACACCATTTTCAAAGGGAGACTTAATCTTGTGCCCTGTAAGGTATTTTTCTAGTAAATCACCACAGTTTTTCAAGTATGAACCCATCTTTTTTATTTTTCCTCACAGTGGGGAGGTCTTCCTTCTTGGAACGAGGAATCCCAGAACTAGTAATATTATACTATACTTGGTCCAGATACCTGTTACAGTAGGATGATAGTGAAGGAACTTTTGGGGTCATTTAGTCTATCCCCTTGATTTTACAGATGGAGATAACTGAAACCCTGAGAGCTTAAAGATCTTAAAGGTCAATATTTCACAGGCACGAAAATGGCAAAAACAGGGCTTGGTTCCATGCTGCAAACCCAAATCTAGTGTTATTTCACCTGACATTCCTCAACTGAGAAGAGCTGCTCTGCTAAACTCCAAGCATCATGAAAAGAAGCCAAGTGATCACACCTCAATTTCCATTACAAGTATGTGGGGAATGAAGGGGTGGATATGACTGGTAAGGGATGAATGAAAGGGTAATTGCATTGACACCCTTCTGTGCATTCTCTAGGTAGATGTACAGATCTATACAGTCTCTCAATCATCTTTTCTCTACAGTTATCCCTTTCACATCTCAGGGATTAGTGACACTGAGCCCCTGCAGTTCCTATAAAAAAAAAATTGATCCTTTCTTTGTACCAGAGGTCTGAATTTTTTCTTTTTATTTTAAGGGGTGTTTGCAGTACCTTATTGTAAAATTTGGGTTAAGAATGTAGTTGTCAAAGGCTGGTCATCTGCTTTGTCATCTGCTGGCCTTTGAGTGTCCTTTGTGGCTTCCACAAAACTCCCCCAAAATTCCCATTTTATTTCTTATGCCAACTTGAGAGTGGAAGGGATAACTGTATTACAACTCCTCTGGCAGGTTGGATTGCTCTGTCTCAGTCTTCTTTGCTAGATTTTCATCTAGCTTGCCTGCTAATGGTGGGTGTCCCTAGGGGACCAAAATTTTGAGAGGATAAGAGCAACAATCAACATTCTGGAAAAAATGTTAGCACAACATAACTTTTATTTGGCATTATTAAACATTTTCTCCATTACTTTTTTAAGCATCAAAATAATAAAATCAAGTTCTGAGTCCCAGCATTTGCAGATTTCCAAGGTGTCAATGCTTAACAATCTGACATCCAGTTGGAACGAGCTCTAATGTACATCTGGCAGTCCCCCAAGGTTTTGTCTTGGTTCTTTTTGTTCTTCTTTATCGATATTATTTTGCTTATTGATTTCATTGATGTAAATTATCTTCTTTATGAAGATGATTCTTGGATCTGTTTGTTTAGTGGCCCAGGGGTGGGGAACCTGCAGCCTCAAGTTCTCATGTGGCCCTCTAGGTCCTCAAATGCAGCCCTTTGATAGAATCCAAATCCAAAAGGAAATTTGTTCTTTGAAGTTTAGATTCAGTCAAAGGTCCCCACTTGAGGATCTAGTGGGCCACATGTATCCTCTAGGCTGCAGGTTACCCACCCATGATATAGCCTTAATTACTTATTACATATCTCAGTCTGAATATTCTGCAGACCTCTTAAATTCAACAAATCCAAAACTAATCTTATTATATTTACCCCTAAACTCTTCCCTTTTCCTAACTTCACTATTGCTGTTAAAATTTATGAAAAGCCTGAGAGACAGCATTTCTAGGTAATTAATTCTATTTGATTCTTGATGTCTGAGTCATTAGTTTCTACTTCCCCAATTCTAATTTTTACCAAATTGTTTTCTTCAGTTAGCTTTTGCACCTTTTCCATTTGGCCAATTTTACTTTTTAAGGAGTTGATTTCTTCAGTGAATTTATTTTCCCATTTTATCAATTGCATTTTTAAAGGAATTGTTCGATTTTTCTTCTACCTTTCTAATTTGACTTTTAAACTCCTTCTTGAGCTCTTCCAAGAAGGCTTTTTGGGCTTGAGACTAGTTCATATTCCCCCTCTGAGGTTTCAGATGTGAGTACAATGTTGTTCTCTTCTGAATTTGTATTTTGATCTTCCCTGTCCCTATAGTAGGAATCTATGGTCTTTCCTTTTCTAAGTTGCTTTTTGCTCATTGTGTTTGCCTTTACTTTGGGTGCACAGAGAACTCTATCACACACTTCTTGTGCTGGGGGCTAGGGGCCTGGTTACTGGTTTTGCATATTGGAGTCTCAGGTTCTGGCAGCTGGAAGCTGTATAATGCTGTAGTTTACCTGGTATTGAAGTGGAGCTGGCTGGTGTGTGTCTGGCCAGGGGGTTACACAGAAGGTCTCATCGTGAGATGTGGGGGAGGGGAGGTCTGGCCAACAGATGTCTCCTCCTCCCTGAGGGCTGTGCTAGAGCACAGGTAAGCTCAACTGCTGGGTGACATCCACAGAGCAAGTGGTGGTTTTCTGCTCTGGCGTCTGCTGATTCCCCTGACTGTGCAAAGGTATACTGGGGGAACGGGGTGGAGGTAGGTGTTCCTGGTATTGGCACTTGCTGGCACTCCTGGGGCTCAGGATCTCCTGACAGTTTCCTGAGGTGGGGCTTGCTACTTGCTTGCCTGGATGCTTCCATCCTGTACTGGTTTTCTTCTGCCACAACAAGAAGGACCTTTCCTTCCCTAGCCTCCTGAGCTAAAAAAACAAAAAAACAAAACCAAAACCAAAAACTGCTGCACCTGGTCAGTAAAGAACAGTGAGAGTGGCTTACTGTGGCAATGCTGCCATATTCCCAGAATTTTCTCTGGGTAATTAATTGTCAATTTCTAGCAAATAATCATAAATTAATGGTCAGCAGTATCTCACGGTAAGCAAAGAGAAACGACCATGGAGATCATTGAATGTTTAAATTCCTTTGGAAACTAGGTGACCCTGACAATCAACCCTCATTGGTGAACAGTCAATGGGGGGTTGGACTTTCAAATGAGGAGGTGGGCTAGAAGCCTTCATCCCCTTTTTTTTCTTGATAATGAGACCCAGCTGCCTCCAGGTATTTGGACAAAATAATTTTCCAATCAGACCACTTAAATAAAATAAAATAATGAGGAGAGGAGGGGTTTGAAGGCATTAGGCTTAATGCTTTAAGGCTAGAATTCACCTAGATTAGATTTTATTTACACTTTAATCAGAAATAAACTCTTCAAGTTGAGTAGGGTCCTGCCTAAGATTGAGGAGAATATTGTCCATGGATTAGGCCATGGATGGGGAACCTATGGTCTTGAAGCCTTTTATATGGCCTTTTAGGTCCTTGGGTGCTGCCTTTTGACAGAGTTCAAGTTTAATAGAAAAAATCCTTTTATTAAGGGAATTTGTTCTGTGGAGTTTGGATTGAGTCAAAGGGCCACACTTGAGGACCTAGAGGGCCACATGTGACTTTGAGACAGCAGATTCCCCACTCCTGGATTAGGCTAATTTCATCATTAGCCCAGTCCTTTAGAGACTTCAAAGACTGGGCTCTGAATGAAAACATGGAAAGGGAAAAAAAAATAATCCTAATTTAATAATTGGTTATTAATAGAAAAATAATTTTTCTCACCCTTGAAGACACCACCATTCTCCCAGTTGCCCAGGCCACTTGGGCCTTGACTCCTCACTGTCTCTCACTCCCTCTATCCAATCAGTTAAATTCTATTTTTTTTTAACCTTTATAACACTGCTTCTGACATTGCCACCATACTTGCACAGGTCTTTATCATCTCATGCCCAAACTAAGCTGGAAGAACTTGCTGTTTGGTCTCCCTGTGTTGTCTCTCTGATTGGGTTATGGGACCTGAACCCCTAAAAGGAAAAGATCATGTCTTTGAAAGCAGCCCAGGCCCTGAACTTCCCCACACAACCCAGTCCCTGGTGGTCCATCCCAGCTCACCTAGATATTCAATAATCCTTGTAACAGCCATGTCACTAGGCTGTCTACCTTTCATTGTCTGTACTTGACAAACCCCAGCCTACTTACCACTTCTTAATTCCATCAAGACCTTTTCAATGACCCCCTTTCCCTTTTCCTTGTATGAGTATTATTGAGGTTTAGACCCAGGGACACCAAAAACTGTTAAGGTTTCATGATGTATTGTGGTGGAATCATCTCAAAGAAGCTGGAGTCAGACCACCTCTAATCCAAGTATAGGCATTCATTGAGACTGATTCCTTTCATGAAGCAGGCTAAATTCCAAGAGGAACTTTAGTGAAAACAAGATGTATTTTTACTGCATAAAGATACTGATTACACAATCAAAATTTACATAGAATACGGGATTAATATTACAAAGGCAGGAAGAGTTTGTTAAGGGATTAGATAATGGAGGAGGGGTCCCATCTATTGTTTGGTGGTTAAACATTCTGGCCATGCTGCCCTCCAATTGACTAGCTATTGTGGTCCTATCTATTCAAGATAGATAGTTGGGTATTGTGGTCCTGTCTTGGACTAGATGGATGATGTGTTTGTGATGACTTTTTTTGGGAATCTTTTTTTGGGAATGGGTGTGATGGTCATGACTGGGTAGAGGCAGTGGCTGGGTTTCCATTCTGTTGTTTTTTGTGAGAACTATGACTTACAGGAACACATTTATTGTTCTAGTGAGTTGTGAGGTATATGTGAAAAAGTTAGGACATTGTGGGGGATGGAAGGGGGTAAGTTGGTACAGTGGACTTGTAATGAAGTTGGAATATTGGGGCTGGGAGCAGTTCTATTACGACTCCATCATTCCCCCCCCTCAGAGAACTGAGACCCACATTCATTTGGGAAAAGGCACAAAGGTCTCTGCTTCAGTAGTTTCCTCTGGCTGAAAAGGGGCATAAAGCTTTCCCTGTCCCATTGGGTCTTGGGAAGGAGGTTGACTGGAACCAAGAATAGGTCATATCCAGGGGATGATGAGTGAGTATGAGTTGGTATCTACTGTTTGCTGCCAACTATAGATAAATTGGCCTGTAGTCTGACAGACAAATCTGACAGGCAAGTTCAATATACAGGGCCCTAGATATAAGGAGAAAGACAGATCTATCTAGTAACAAGCAGTTGAGTAGGCCAAGTACCCATTTGCTGTAGAAAGGAATATAATTTTAGGCTGAATAGCTCAGATCTAATACACATTTCAGTAGCTCAGATGTATCCCAACCTTACTATATGGGGTAATGATTAACCTTCTGTTTTTAAATTTGCTTCACAGTTTTCTTTTCCCTTTGTCTAATTGTTCCCATATCATTCAGAAAGAATGTTCTATTCCAGGGATTTCACCTTTCCTTTGACTATGCAGGCAGGCAGATGACAAGCCTGTGTATTAATTTACCCAGTTGTTTGGAATATCAAATGACTACACACTCAGATTTTAAACCAAAAGATTTCACACACCTGCATTATACTCTTATCTTTTACTGATCGCTTGCTCTAATTAGAGAAATTTACCATAAGGCAAAAAAGCAGGGACATGCCAGATATGATAGGATAAAACATCCTTAGCTCTGTGTGAATTCAGTTAAGAGTCACTTTGGTGGGGTGTCTCATATTAGATAGAGGCTGAAATTTCCTCTGCTTTTCCCAGACAAACTTCCACCTGCAGCAGGATCACATTCCCTCTGAGTATTTGTGGCATTTCTCTCAGATACTGATTTAATGCAGACAACAATATCTAAATTCAAGCTCAAAATAAAATTATTTGTGGTTCGAAGGACTTTTACCTCAAATGAGAAGTCTCACCAATCATAGCTTAGGGCTAAATACAATTGTTTTTACTCTTATGGAGTTGTAATAAGCAATAAAAATTTACCATGACTTACATACAAAAGAAGTTTCATTTCTCAATAAGCCAAATTCATTGCTTAGGAACTCCATAACCCAAATAAGCTCTTCCCCTCCCCGCCCTTGGGGTTGATGCCTTTGCCTACCACATGATTTCTGGGGATCTGGCAAGTTTGCAAATAAGAAGAGATAGACAAGGACCCCAATGAAGAGGCTGATCTGCCTGTCCATCCTATGATATTCTTCCTCTGGACTGATGAAAACCTCATACTTTCTTCAAGGCAAGCCCCCTATTTTCAATCTTAATTTAATTTCTTTTGGCTTGACTTTTATTTTTTTCTTGCCAGGATGTCTTACAGGGATCTCATATTTTATCTTTAGGATCCCGGAAAATGATAGCTGGAACATGTAGCCTCCAGTCACCCCCTATAACCCTTCATTGGAGGCCGTCTTGATCATCTTCCGAAGGGAGGACAGTAAAGAATGTCTACCCTTAGAGTAGTTGTGGGATTAGTTTTAGGTTTTAACATTATAACAATAACCCAAAACAACTTAGTTAAAAATCCTACAATTTTCATATGAGAGCCAAATTGTTTTAGCTGTAAGACAGGGTCAGTAGGGCTTAATAAAATAACTGGTTTTAAACAATTGTTTTCCCCAATATCTTTGAGTTTCAACAAAATTCAGTTGCTTCATCTAACACTTTTCTGGCTCACAATGTTTTACAATGTAAGAGAACTTTACTACAATTTAGAAATATAATAATAACACAAACTGTAAACTTCAGATGACATTAATTGCATTTCCAAATCAATACATATAAAAATTGGTAGAAAATTGGGGTTTACCAAGTGCAGAGGCTGGTTTCTGACCTTGTTTTCCCCTTTTTTTCCCTTCTCACAGTTGCACAGCCTGATTGTGGGGATGGTCAATTTGGGAAGGAAGGAGAAAGAAAGTAGGAGGCACTAAGGACTGGGGAGGGGTGGGAGGTTGTAGAGTCCAGCACCTGAATTAAAGGTCCAGGGCCCATTGAGAAGAGAGATTTGGTAGATAAGGAAGAGGGTCCCTGAGGAATTTGCAAGATTCCAGAAAGGAGTTACTTGACTTCTGGGGAACATGGAGTAGAAGCTCCAGTTCTGTGGTATGGAAACAAGAACTTGGGAGTTTGAGAGGAGAGATTCATCTGCTTGCCTAGAGGAGTGGGCTTCAGGGTACCCAGGGGCCCAGAACTATTGTCAGTGTAGCTATAGCTACTCTGCCCCACCCTTGTTCTTTTTGTTGGGTGGGTGAGATAAACTCAAATTTCTTGCCATTTTTCTAACTTTTCCACTGTAGCCTTAGCTCAATCAGAGCCAGGATGACAGGGTGAAGAATTGTAATGGTTCTAACTTTTCACTTTTTCCTCAGCTAGGTCAGAGCCAGAATGCCAAGGAAAAGGCACTGTAGTCCTAGTCTGGGAAGAGCTGAGACCACAGGGAGGACAATTTCAGGGGTTCTAGCCTTTCGCTGTGACCTGGTCTGATCAGAAAAGCCTCATCAGAGGTAAGACCACAGGGAGGAGAATCTAAGTGGAATTTTTGGATTTTTACTCAAATAAACTTCACCTCTGTGTTTACTCTTTAAAACCTTCTTTGAAAGTGAGAGCTTTGAACTAGCCAGTCAAGGTGAGTTGGTCTCTGGAAAAGATTCAGTGGGGCCTAATTCCCTCTTCCCCATAATGGAGAGGTCCAAGTTTTATTTCTGAGGTGTTCCTTTTTCAGTTCTATGCATTTTCCATTTATCCTAGTGCCAAACAGTAACCAGAAGGAATTCAGTTACCTGGTTCTATATTCTAAATGATACTACACAGTTCTCTTTCTATTACTAGTTAAAAGTTAAATGCTAGGCCTATTCCAAAGTGCAGCTTTGAAACTTACTTTCTTTGATCAATGAATTGACCCCTTTTCATTTAGATTGATCCGAGGAGAGAAATTTCCCCCTTCCCCTTTTTTGCCATTTATCACCTTACCTCCAGAATTTAGCCTGAGTCCACGGAAGTAGAGATTTTTTTCCCCCAACAACTTTTCTTTAAGAGACCATCAGTCTTTCTAGCCCAGGTACAGTTTTTTATTTCCTTCCTGGCTGGCTGCATTTTGAATCTTACAAGGTGTCAGACTCAGAGATTTTTACACAGACACAGAGCAGACAAATATAGACAGAAAGCATAGATTTTCTTGGTCTTCCAGATTATTCAGAGAACAGGATCTATTACAGTTTAGTAGTCCCATGGGATGGGATTTAAGACTGAATGCTCATAAGCCTAAGGAAATCCCCCCTATAGCCACCTTCATCTCAGTGGAGTCCCAGTGAAGGATGAAGAAAAAAAATTGCAAAATTCCCAGTGTCCTCTGTCTAGAGGGAATTTGCTGCCTGGCAGGCCTTGGGCACCAAAGCCCAAGCAATCTGGTTAAGCCTTCCTAGGTGCTTGAAGGCTCTCCCAGCCAAGAGAAGAGAAAAAGATAGGCTTACTTTTGGATTAGAAAGGGTTCAAATCAGAGACTGTGCTCCAGAGGGGGAGGACAGAGTCATTGACTCTGCCCTATTCAGCGATGCCAAAAACTGTTGAGATTTCATGATGTGTTATGGTAGAACCATCTCAAAGAATTCAGTCAGACCACCTCTAATCCAAGTATAGGCCTTTATTGAGATTGATATCTGTCATGAAAAAGGCTAAGTTCCAAGAGGAGCTAGCAACTTCAGAGAAAGCAAGATGGATTTTTATGGGGTAAAGATACTGATTACCTAATCAAAATTTTCATAGAATATAGGAATATGATTAATATTACAAAAGCAGGAGGAGTTTGTTAAGGGATTAGGTAATGGAGGAGTGGTCCCATCTATGGTTCTGTGGCTAAACATTTTGGCCATGCTGTCCTCTAATTGGCTAGCTATTGTGTTCCTGTCTGATCAAGATAGATAGGTATTGTGGTCCTTTCTTGGGTTAGATAGATGATGTAATTGTGATTGATTACAAAGAACACACTTGTTCAAATATGTGGAAATGGGTCTGGGTAGAGGCAGTGGCTGAGTTCCTATCACCTAGAGATGCCTGCTGTTTCTGTGGGAACTAAGAGCTCAGGGACACACCTGTTGTTCTAATGAGTAGTGAGGCATATATGAGGAAGTTGGGGTAGCTGGGGTAGGACATTGGGGTAGTTAGGTACAGTGGGCCTGTAATGAAGTTGGAATATTGGGGCTGGGGGCAGCTCTATTAGGACTCGATCAGTATCATTTCCATCCTCACCAAATTCACAGATACATTCTACTTCTACTGGTGTTACAATAAACCCTGCTTCTTGACCGAAAGGAGGCTTGAGTGCTTGAATTCTTTCCAGGAAAACTTACCCTGTATCCTTACATTTTGGGGTTCCCAGTCCCCCAAAATTCATCCTCCCCATTCTAATCCATCTTCTACTCAGCTGTTAAATTGATCATCCTTAAACACAGGTCTGACCATAGTCACTCTTGTACTCAATAAACTCCAATGGTTCCCTATTACCTATTACCTTCAGGATAAGACAAAAAAATCTCATTTCTTTTTTTTATACCTTAAAAATCCTGGCCCCTTTCTATCTTTCCAATCTTCTAGCTTCCCTGGCTTCCTTCAAGTTTCAGTTAAAGTTTGACCTTCTACAAGAAGTTCCAGTTATCCAGATAACTTCCAGTTATCCTTAATCTTTGTGTATTCTTTCCGAAACTTTGATATGTCTTGTATATATTTTGTTTGTACATATTTGCTTACAAGTTTTCTTCCTCTTCAGACTGTAAGCTTTTTGAGGGTAAGGACTGTTTTTTGCCTTTCTTTGTATCCCTACTCACAATGCCGGCACATAGTAGGTGCTTAATAAATAATTGTTGATTGTGTGTGTCTTCATCTCTAATCTATAGTATCTATCTACTGGTGCCTTCTCTGCTAACTACAAACATACTCAAGCCTTCCCCATCCTGAAAACACCTTCACTAGACCCTGCTATCTCACGTGATTCTGGTATATATTTCCTCTCTTTCATGGGCAAACTCTTAGAAAAAGCTTTTGACAATCATTGCTTCCACAGTATTCTCACTCCTTTCAAATCAGGTTTCAGAGATTGTCACCCAATTGAAGCTTCTCTCTCCAAAGTTAAAAGATGACCTCTTAATCGCCAAATCTGAAGGTCTGTTTTCAGTCCTCATCCTTCTCTCTTTGTGGCATTTCACACTGTGGCACACTCATTCTTTGTTCTTGGATATGTTCTTCACCCTCCGGGTTCTATCTTTACCTGTTAGACCACTCCTTTTCAGTCTTTTGTGTTACCTTTCATCTCATGTGCCTTAACTGTGAGTGTCACCAAAAGTTCTTTCTTAGGCCTTCCATTCATTCTCTACTTTGTTTTGGTGACCTCCTGAATCCATGAGTTTAATTTTCATCTCTAAGTAGATGATTCATATAATGACATATCCAGTCCCAGACTCCTTTCTGACCTGCAGTCCCACATTTTCAACTGCTTACTGAATATTTGAAACGAGATGTCTTGTAGACATCTCAGACTCAACATATACACATGTGTATGTATATATATATATATATATATATATATATATATATACACACACATACATATTTCAAGGAGACAACTTGTGTATATATGTATATATATATATCTACACACATACATATAATTGTGTGTATCTTACATAAACTCCTTGTCAGTAGGAATGGTTCATTCTTTGTGCTTCTATCCCCAGTCCTAGCTGAGTGCCAGGCACATAGTTGGCACTTGATAAATGCCTATTGATTTGTCTCCCATGTCTAGAAAGCACTCATCTTTACCTCTTAGAATCCTTTGCTTCCCTCACTTTATGGAATTCTTTCTATATTAATCTTTTATTGGTTCCCTAGCTTATTGTCCCTCTCCCTTGCATTTATTGTGTATATAAAATATAAACTATCTATACATACATATTTGAAATCTCAGCACACATTTATTAAGCACCTATGTCATATGTGTAATCATTGTGCTAAGTTTTGGTGACACATAACAAAGAAATCAAACAATTCCTACTCTCCAGCAGCTTACACTCTAATGGGGAGACAAATACAAATAAAAAAAAATACATTAGCAGAAATATAAAGTGGACAAATGCAAATATTAAAAAAAAATACTTAGTATAAGTTAGTTTGGGAGAGAGGGCAGACACTACAATACTATGGTATATTCCTTTACGTTCATTGCCTCCACCATAGACGGTAGGGATGTTTTTTTTTTCCTTTTTTGTCTCTACCACCAGAGCTACAGCAAACACAATAGGCGCTTAATCCATGCTTGGTGATACTGATTTAGGGCTCCTAGCACCTTATCTTTCAGTAGTAAACCCTGAATGAGTGCTTGCTGGTCCTCGGTTTCACAGGGTAGGGAGGTCACACCCCGACTGCTCCCAGATACCGCTGCAGACAAAGCCTGGGGGAGAGGGGCACCCGGACCTTTTTGTTGTGGGGAGGATAAGTTGCTCAAGGACGGATCCTACTGGCCGGCGGTCTGCAGTCCCCGACTCCAGCATCCCCGGTCCACCCTGCGCTCTGCGTGCCCTGTAACCAGGGCGCAGGGAGGATACTGCGGGTGGGCGCTGCGGACGTCCCTGCGTCAAGCCCGGCGGGCGGCGGACGGAGGTGCGGCTCCCCGGCTCTGCCTCGCCTCGGCTCGGCCGCCCCCCCCACTCCCTCCTCCCCTTCGGTCCCCCTCCTTCTTCCTCTCGCTGCCTTTAAACAGCCGCTTCATGGGAGGGCCGGGCCCATG
>JAQQSK010011551.1:0-12232 GCA_028658325.1 Potorous gilbertii
GTTTTTTTCCCTTTTCTGGGCATTTTCCCAGCCAGTTACTTGATTTCTGAGAGTCCTCTCCACCCACTGGCCTAGATTCGCCCTAGTGCTTGGGGTCTGAGATTCAAATGCTGCTCCCCAGCCTCAGGGCTTTTGGTGGCAGGCCTGACTGCTCTTCAATGGGGGCTTATCTGCTGGTTCTCAGGTGGGGGCAGGGCTGCCTCTCAGGCTCAGTTCCCTCAGGGGGTTTATGCAGAGATCCTTTGTAATGGAGCTGGGGTGGAGCTCCAGCCTGCTCTGGGAGTCTCTGGCTGAGCTGCCTCTGCCTCTGGCTGAGCTGCCTCAGCGTCTGCCACAGTGGCCGCTTCCCAGGGGGTCTGAGTCCCGGAGATCCCCCACTCGCCTCTCAGCCTGTCTCTCTCATTGACCCGTGTGTCTGTGGGTGGAGGGACCTTTGTAGCTGCCGGAGATTCAGGTCCCTGACGCCTGCTGGGCTCTCCTTGCTCCTCTCAGTGCCGCGTGGCCGGGGCTGAAGAGGGGAGCGCTCGGCAGGACAGGACTCCACTCCCGTCTGGGGTACCTTTGCGGTCGGTTTTTCAGGGCTCTCTGCAACGGAAATCTCCTTCACTGTGTTGCTGCGGGGCTTCCACTGTTCCAGAATTTGTCAGGAGTTCTTTTTACAGGGAATCTATGGGCTGTGGGTTTGGACCTAGCATAGGTGAGTCTTTCTACTCCGCCATCTTGGCTCCGCCCCCCCTAGCTTTTCTACCACAAAAGTACTGCTATAAATATTTTTGAGATGTGTGTGTATGTATGTATGTGTATGTGTATATATATATATGTATGTGTGTGTATTTATGTATTTTATATATACATATATACACACACAAGCATATATATGTACTGTGTATATATAACATATATGAAATACATATATATATTTTTTTATATAAACATTTTTCTCTTGGTCATTGTTCTCCTTGGGGTATATGCCTAGCAATAGAATCTTGGGGTCAAAGGGATGCACATTTTAGTCACTTTAGGTACTTAATTAAAATTTGCTTTCTAGAATGTTTTACTAATTCACAGTATGAACAAATAACAAATTAGCCTGTCTGCCTTTCAAGAATTCCTATAACATTGACTATTTCCTTTCTGATATGTTAGACATAATGTACACTCCCAGAACTTTTTTTATTTGAATGTTTCATTATCATTTGGAACATTTTTTCATATGGATGGTAATAGTTTGCAATTCTTGTGAGAATTGTTTGTTATGTATCTTTTGACTATCTATTGGAAAATGGGTTTTGGTCTTATATATTACTATCAGTTGTCTATACATCTTAGATATGTATAATCTTAAAGATACTTGATAGAATTTTTACTCCCAAGTCAACAGTTTCCTTTCTTATCCTAGATGCATTAATGGTTGTAAGATGTTTTGTGTTTGTTTGGTTTTTGTTCTTCATTCTGGAAGAGGATCATGACATCAGGAAGATGATGCCGTGACTAGCAAGTGAATTGGATTTAAGTGAGGGAGGGATATGCAAATTCACCAGTCTCACTTTCTCCTTCAGAACCATCTGGATCCAGTGGCCAGATATAGATCAGGACAACTGGAGATCCAGCAGATGCTTTAATATTGTTTGTGCAAGAGTTTTCAATTTCATATAATCAAAATTACATAGTTTATCTTTTATAACTTCTTCTGCCTCTTATCTGGTTAAAAATTCATCCTCTACTCATAGCTGTGAAAGGTATATGATCATCTTCTCTTCTAATTGTTTATAGTATAATATTTAATGTTTAGACTATCCATCCATTTTGAATATTTTGTGAAGTATAGTGTAAGATGTTGGTCTAAGGTTCATTTTTTCCAGACCACTTTCCACTTTTCCTAATAGGTTTTTTCAGTTAGGGGGTCTTTTCCTAGGCAATTTCTATTAAAGTTTTTCAAACACTGGACCATTGAGTTCCATTATTTCTGATTCTTCCTTATCCAGTCTTTTCTACTGATCTACTTTTCTATTTTTAAACTAGTATCCAATGGTTTTGCTGATTGCTGATTTATAAGATGGCTTTAATTTTGGAAATGATATTCCTCCTTTAACTTCCTCCTTCTCTTTCTCCTCTCCTCCCCCAATTTCTTCTGGTATTCTAGATCTTTTGTTCCTCCAATTTAGGTATTAGGACTATATTTGTCTCATATAAGAATCCTGGTTAGAATGCTGTCTTTCTCAATTTCTTGCATATAATTTGTGAAATGTGAGTGCTAATTTTTCTTTAAAAGTTGGATAGAATTCTACTGAGAATCCATCAGGAATAAGAGTTTTTTCTCTTTAATTGATCCTTTGCAGATAGATCTATTTCCTTTTCTGAGATTGAGTTATTCAAGATCTCTATCTGGTCTTCTGATATTTGTGATATTTTATATTTTTGAAAGCATTCTTCTATTTCTTTTGTGTTCTCAGTTTTGTTGGCATATACCCATTCATAATATGTCCTGATTTTTAGGAATTTCTTTTGGTTTTGTTGTGATTTTACCATAACAATTTATTTTATTGATTTGATATTCTACATCCTTTCCTTTAAACATCTTTTAAATTTTTTAAAATCAATTTTATTAATCTTTTCAGAAAACCAACTTGTTGTGTTTCTGTTTTTGTTTCCAACTTATTTACCCTCAAATTTTTAATGTCTTCTCTTTTATGCTTATAATAGGCTTGTTTGCTTGCTTTCTAATTTTTTCAAAATATATATTCAGTTCATTAATGCTATTTTTAAATTTATAATTTGCTAATGTATATTTATAGGGATAGGAGCTCCCCCGCTCCCCACTTCCAGGACTGCTTTAATTGCATCCTAAAAATTTTGGTATATTGTTCCATCATTATCATTTTCTTTTGCATTGTTATTCATTATTTCTGTGATTTATTCTTTGATCCACTCATTATTTGAGATTTCATTATTAAGTCTCTATTTGGGTCTGTACATTTTTGTTTGTGGTACCTGAAACAATGACTATTTTTATTGACTTATGGTTTATAAAGGAAGTATTAACTATTTCTGCCTTTTTATATCTATTCACAATATCTCTGCTTCCTAATACCTGGTTAACTTTTTTAAGTTCCATGTGGTGCTGAGAAACATGTATGTTTGTTTGTAGTACTATTTAGGAGATGCCATATGTCTTATAACTCCAACTTCTCCAGCAATCTGTTCAGTTCTATATTTTCCCTTTTGGTTATCATTCTGTTAGGCTTATCCAAAACTGAGAAAGAAATATTGAAGCCTCCTGTCACTACTGTGTTACTGTCTTCTTGAAGTTCATTTAATGTTTCCTTTGTAAATTTGTATATTATGACATTTGCATCATATAAATTTATGAGGGATATTGCCATTTTGGCACAATGTAATTACCTTGTCTATCCCTTTTTGAATTTTGAATTTTTGTTTTTTGTTTTGTCAGATAACATGGTTGCAACTCTGCTTTTTTATACACTTGATGTATAGTAAGTATGTCCCCCCCACCATTGCTTAAGATTTAGTTTGTGAAACATTTTTAATGTGTTTCTTGTGAGCAATAGGTTGTAGGGTTTTGTTTTCTTATTCAGTTTGTCACTCTTTTTATAAATGGATTTTAATCCATTAGCATTTTAAGTTATGAGAGTTGTGTTTCTATTTTCTCCATCCCTCTCATATATATTTTTAATTGTTATTTTGCCTCTTTTCTGCTGTAAACACAGTACTATTTTCCTTCAGCTATTTTGCCTTTATCTTTCTTATGGTGGTTCTCTTCTTACTGGTTCTTTTCCCCTCCCCCCAACCTCCAACTCTCATTTGTTCACTCTTTCCTTTTGGAGTTTTGCTTAGTAGTTCATTTTTCTCTCCTGCCTTTTTTCTCCTCACCCCCACCTTCCTGTCAATTAGTCAGGTAGATTTCCTGTTTCACTCATTTCTTTCAACTAGTTCTGTTCATTAGTTTCTTAAATTTCATTTTTATGTCTCTTCCCCAATAAAGGCTTCTCAATCTTGTCATAATCCATCATCTCTGTGTACTCTACATGCTCATTCTCTGATTCATAACCCCAGTAATTATCTGGTGTCTCTCTATTCTTCATGCAATCAAAACTTCCAATGTATCCATTCTAGGCTGTGCCCTCTAGGCAGCTTTTGACACTGCTTTGTAGAGTATCCCTGGTGGATTCCCCTGTTCCATTGTGCTTTACTGCCTGAACAATTATTTCAGATGTCAGAGAGGACACTGCATCATGGAAGGGCCATTTAGCCACCATGTCCCTGATAATGCAACTTACCAAGGATCTATAGTATAGAATATAACATATAACCTAAAGTATAGATTCTATACCCTCCCCTGGTTATAGCTCCCTGCCCCATTTACCTTAAAATCTCCCTGAGCCCATGCCCTCCCACTCCCCCAGGTGCTAGTTGCCCCCAGGAGTTCTAATTCCTCCCCTCCAAAGAAAAGATGGGTGGACATTTCAAGTGCCAAATCTCTCACACCACACTCAGTACCAAAGCAACAACTCTCTTCACAGATTAACTGTTTTCCTCCTTGGGAGCATTCATTAGTAGAACTCCCTCCCACCATTAGAGCAAGGAGTCCTTTCTCCCCTACCTTTTAAATCCCTTCTCCCCACTTTCTCACCTACTTTCTTAAAGTCTATTTTCTTTTTCAGTACCACAGGAGTCATTTCCCCTTCATTGATAACTTTCAATTTGTCCCCAGAAAACCACACATTCCGCTTTATATATATATATATATACTCTCTTTTCTTCCTTTCATGTACCCTTCCATGTTATAATATAGACCCACCAATAACACTAATTCATTTGTAGGCAGGGTATCTCCTGATTCAGTCTCTGCTTTTTACTGTGATCTCCACCAGTCTACCTTCACTCCAGTCTGTCTTGTACATTTAGAAAGAAGCCTCTTATTTCTATCACTCTATTGCTGTCCTTGGCTGCTGCATTTATTCACCCTTGCATGTTTGTTTTTTTGGGAGTATTAGAAAAAACAATCCTTTCAGTTCTGGTTTTCTTTCTAACAGTGTTTCAAATGCTTTTTTATTATCAGATACCCACGTTTTAAATTTATTTTTAAGCACTGGTTTGCAGGATAGTTCCCCCTGTGCTACATTCTGAATTCCATTAATCTTTTTAACACATTTTTTTTCCATTCTGTATTATGTTTTCTGATGAGTGCAGATTGATTTTGTATTAATTGAATTTTCTTTCCTTTGTATAAGGTCTTTCTCTTGATCACTTAAAGAACTTGTTTCTGAATTATATCTTAAAATTTAACTACTGTGTCTTGGAGTTTGTAACCTTTTTTTAAAAATGAAAACTATCTATAAATTTTTCCAAATAGTATTTCATTTTCTAAGTTCAGAAGTTCTGTGCAGGTCTCTTCTATTATTTCATGTATAGAGATAACCTAAGGATTTGAGGTTTCCCAAAATGACATGACAGGGGAAAAAAATCAATCAACATAATAATAGAAGAGACCTACAAGAATTTCTAAAATAGAAATGCAACATCAATTGAAATGATGAATAGAGAGCCTCCAGGAAAATCAAACAAAAAAACCCCCCAAAACCTAAAATTGTAAACTCTAAGACACATAGTGTCCCTATATCCTCTCTGCTTTTGAGTTCTCTAGCCTTGCACTGGCAGTTTGAAGAGCTGCCACACTGGTGCTATATGCCCTGGGACTAACAGTTCAGACCTTTGCAGCATTGGTACTATGGGGTTGTCTTCCATGGCACTGGCTGTCTGTTGTGGGCCCAGCAGGTTTCTGCTCCCGAAAGTCTGCCACTTAGATGGCTGTGGAGGTTCAAGGAAGCTTCCTTAATCTGCAGCTAGGGTCTCCATGGCACCAGAAAGAGGGAGTGAGGACCAGAGTATAGGGTTAGGTTTTGTTGCAAGTACATATGTCAGGGTCTTAGGTATGCTAATGCTGTCTTCTTATTAGTAGTATTGAAGGTGGGACTGGGGAGTGCTGAATGAGCTCAGGGTAGCTGTCATTCATAGCTGTATTTTTTTGAATCTTCATTTTGATTCTGTGTGTCCTAGACCATGGAGAGAGCTAAAGCTGTGTTATCTTTGGCAGATAATTTCTGTTTTGGACAGTTTTGAGAGGATGTAAAGATCAGAGAAAGTGTCTCATCCTCCATCTTGTTTACATGACCCAGAAGTCCTTCATTTGTTTTTCCAAATGAATTTTGTTATCTTTTTGTCTAGTTCTGCAATGTATGTCTTTGGAAGTTTGGTATAGCACTAAATATTTAAATTAGCTTTGATAGTATTATCTTTTATGCTATGCTGGCATGACTTAGTTATGAATACTCAATATTCTTCTAGATATTCACATTGTTCTTTATTACTTTTTTATTAATAAATTTATTTCTTTTCAGTTTTCAACATTAACTTCCACAAAATTTGGAATTTCAAATTTCTCTCTATCTTCCCTCTACCCCCACCCCAGCACAGCATATATTTTGATTGTCCTTTCCTCCAATCTGCCCTCCTTTCTATCATCCCCCCATCCCCTTTCCTTCTCTTTTCCTGTTGTGTAAGTTAGATTTCTATACCCCATTGCTTATAAATCTTATTTCCTAGTTGCATGTAAAAACAACCTCTAAAATTCTTTTTTAAAGCTTTGAGTTCTACCTTCTCTCCCTTCTCCCTTGCAATTTGATGTAGGTTATACATGTGTGGTCATGTGAAAGACCTCCATAACAGTCATGTTGTGAAAGACTAACTATATTTCTTTCTGTCCTGTCCCATCCTCCATTTATTCAATTCTCTTCTTTGACTTGTCCCTCTGCAGAAGTGTTTGCTTCTGGTTACCCCTTCCCGCAATGTGCTGTCTCTTCCATTATCCACCCTCTGTTATCTCATTTCCCCCCCACCCCCCACTTTACTGTAGGTTGAGAAAAACTTCCATTCTCAATTGAGTGTGGATGTTATTCCCTCCTGAAGTCAAATCCAATGAAAGGAAGGCTCATTTATTTTCTCTCACTTTCCTCTTCTTCCCCTCCATTGTAAAAGCTCTTTCTTGCCTTGTAAGATGACTGACTACATTCTACTTTTCCCTTTCTCTTTCTCCTAGTACATTCCTCTCAACACATAATTTTCTTTTTTAAATTTCATTCCCTCATATTCAGCTCACCCTGTTGCCCTCTGTCTGTCTGTCTCTCTATGTATGTATGTATGTATGTATATATGTACACACACATGCACATATATATGTATGCATGTAGGTATGCATGTAGGTATAATATGTATAATTCCCTCCAACTATCCTAATACTGAGAAAGGTCTCATGAGTTATAAATATCATCTTTTCATGTAAGAATGTAAACAGTTCAAATTTAATAAGTCTTTCCTGTTTACCTTTTCATCCTTCTCTTGATTCTTGTGTTTGAAAACCAAATTTTCTAGTCAGCTCTGGTCTTTTCAATAAGAATGTTTGGAAGTTTTCTATTTCATTGAAGTTCCATTTTTTTCCCCCTGAACAATTACTCAATTTTGCTGGGTAGGTGATTCTTGGTTTTAATCCTATCTCCTTTGACCTCTGGAATATCATATTCCAAGTCCTTTGATTCCTTCATGTGAAAGCTGCTAAGTTCTGTGTTATTGTAATTGTGTTTCCACAGTACTTGAATTGTTTATTTTTGGCTGCTTGTAATATTTTCTCCTTGACCTGGGAACTTTTGAATTTGGCTACAGTATTCCTAGGAGTTTTACTTTTAGAATCTCTTTCAGGAGATGATTGGGAGATTATTTCCATTTCTATTTTACCCTCTGCTTCTAGAATATCAGGGCAGTCTTCCTTGATAACTTCTTGAAGAATGATGTCTAGGTTCTTTTATACCATGACTTTCAGGTAGTTCAATAATTTTAAAATTATCTCTTCTGTATCCATTTTCCAGGTCAGTCATTTTTCCAATGAGATATTTCACATTGTCTTCTATTTTTTCATTCTTTTAGTTTTGTTTTACAATTTCTTGATTTCTCAAAGAGTCATTAGCTTTTATTTGCTCCATTCTAATTTATAAAGAACAATTTTCTCCAGTGAGCTTTTGAACCTCTTTTTCCATGTGACCCATTATGCTTTTTAAGGCATTCCTCTCCTCATTGGTTTTTTGGACCGCTTTTGCCATTTGGGCCAGTCTGAAGGTATTATTTTCTTCAACATTTTTTTGTTTCCTTTAGCAAACTGTTGACTCATTTTTCATGATTCTCTTGTTATCACTCTCATTTCTTTTTTTTCTTTTTTATATTAATTTTATTTATTTTTAGTGTTCTACAATCACTACCATAAAACTTAGATTTTTTTCCCCCTACCTACCCCTCCTCCCCCTCCCTCCCCCAGATGACATATAATTCTGTATAGGATCTACATATACAGTCCTATTGAATACATTTTCAGTATAGTCATGCTGTATAGAAGAACTAAAATGAATGGGAGAAATCATATAACAAACCAAAACATAATACATACACCAAAAAAATGATCTACCACATTCTGTGATTGAATTCCATAGTTCTTTCTCTGGATGTGGAAGGCATTTTGCCTTAGAAGACCACTGGGAATGTTTTTTTAGTCCTTGCATTGCTATGAAGTTCCAAGTCTGCCAGAAAAAACCACACTGTGGTCCTTGCTGTGCACAAAGTTCTCCTGGTTCTGCTCCTTTCATTCAGTATCAGATCATATAAGTCTTTCCAGGCCTCTCTGAAGTCTTCTTGTTCATCATTTCTTATAGCACAATAGTATTCCATTACATTCATATACCATAATTTATTCAGCCATTCTTCAATTGATGGGCATCACTTTGATTTACAGTTTTTGGCCACTACAAAGAGTGCTGTTATAAATATTTTTGTACATGTGTGGGACCCTTTTCCATTTTTATGATCTCTTGGGGGTGCAATCCTAAAAGCAATATTTTTGGGTCAAAGGGTATGCACATTTTTGTAGCCCTTTGGGCATAGTTCCAAATTGCTCTCCAGAATGGTTGGATGAGCTCACAGCTCCACCAACAATGAATTAATAATATTCTAACTCTTCCACATCCTCTCCAACATTTATCATCTGTCATGTTTGCCAGTCTGATAAGTGTGATGTGGTACCTCAGAGTTGTTTTGATTTGCATTTCTCTAATCAAAGGTGATTTAGGACATTTTTTCATGTGATTGTAGATATCTTTAATTTCTTCCTCTGAAAATTGCCTGTTTATATCCTTTGACCGTTTATCAATTGGGAAATGACTTGTATTGTTGTACTTTTGACTCAGTTCTCTATATATTCTTGAAATGTATTACTCTCATTTCTTTTTCCAACTTTTGCTCTACTTCCCTTACTTGTTTTTCAAAATTCTTTTTGAGCTCTTTAATGGCTTGAGACCAATTCATATTTTTCTTAGAGGCTTTGGAAGGGGAAACTTTGGCTTCGTTGTCTTCTTCTGGCTGCATGTTTTGATCTTCCTCATCAGCAATGATGTAAGAAAGTACCTCTTCACCAAAAAAGTAAGAATCTGTAGTCTGTTTCTTTTCCCACCTATTTGCTCATTTTCCCAGCTAATTACTTGACTTTTGACCTTTATTAAGTGAAGGTCTCCAAAACCAGCCTCCACTTTAGCAGTGAGTGCAAGTACACTGGTGCTGGGCCAGATCTGGGGCTGGACCATGTTCCTCTCTCAGCCAGGTGAGATACTTTTCCCACTGACCTTGGAAGCTGTCTTTAGTGTTTGTGGATTAAGAAACCTGGAATCTACATCAGCTGCCTGCAATTCATATCCCCTAAGGTCTGTTCCTGCGCTGTCCTTGCTGGTGTGACCCATGCCAAACTGTGCTCTGCTCCCAGCCCAGACTTTCATGTCATCCTTCCAGATTGTCTTGAACTGGAAATTTGCATCAGTGTGCCATTTTGTGATTTCTGCTGCTCTAGGATTTGTTTAGAGCCATTTTTTACAAGTTTTTTGAGGGGTTTGGGGATAGAGCTCTACTTGGTCTCTACTTCTACTCTGCCATCTTGACTTCACCCTGTTCTTTATTTCTTTAGGGAACATTTTATAATTGAGACCATACTGGTATTGAGTGTGTTGCAGCATAGTTATTCCAATATGTTATTCATTTTGTAGCTATTTTCAATGGGACTTCAATTTCTATGATTGCTTTCTAGACTTTGTTAAATTATAACATTTCTATCCATAGACATGCTGCAGATTTTTGTGGGTTGAAGGTTTGTCATATTACTAAAGCAAGTATTTCTTGCTTGCTTTGCTGATTAATTAAGTTATTCTAAGAAAACCATCATGTCACCAGTAAATATAGATATTTTTATTTCCTTGTCTATCTTTCTGTATTTAATTTCCTTCTCTTTTCTTATTGCTTTTGGTAGCATGTCTAGAATTTTATCATATAGCACCAGGAGAAGAAATCATCCTTGTTTTACATCTATATTTGTTTGGAAGTCTTCTGATGTTTCTCTCTATATAATGTTACTTTTAATTTTAGATAGACACTTTTTATCATATTAAAAATCCTTGTATTTTGTATGCTTTTTAGCATAAATGAGTATTGTGCTTTGGATTTATTTCAGAATGTGTTGCAATGATCATGTGGTTTTGGATGTGTTTGTTTTTAATATGATTAATTATGATAGTTATTTTCTTAATGTTGAACCAAACTTGCATCCCTGGAATGAATCCAATTTTGTCACAATTAGTAATTTTAGGAATAAATTGCTTTAATCTTTTTTGCCAAATCTTATTTTAAAATATTTAAACAACACTCAATGATATTGAACTATGATTCTCTTTATTTGTTTCATTCTTCCCAGGTTTAGGTATCAGAACTATATTTGTACCACAAAAGGAGTTTGGGAGTGTGTTTTTTTCAATTAGTGAGAATAATTTCTGTAGTATGAGTATTATTATGGTTTACAATTTTGATAATATTCTTCTATAAATCAATCTGGACCAGGAGTTCTTCTCTTCCCTCTGTTCTCTCCGCCACCCCACTCCCCCATGTACCTTTTGGTACTTCCACTATGACTAACTCATTCTATTTCCTTCTCTGAGACTGGATCATTTAAGATCTCTATTTAATATTCTGTTAGGTTAGGCATTTTTATTCCTAAAGCTTATCCTCTGTTTCTTTTGTGATTTTAATTTTGTTGGTATATCTGTGCATAATAGTTTCTAAAAAATATTTTTGTATTTTCTTTTGTTGAAATTTCATCCTGTTCATTTTGAGTTAATGTGATTTTCTATCATCTTTTAATCAAATTGACTAAAAGTTTATCCTTTTGTTAGTTTTTTCAAAGAATCAGATTTTATTTTTGTTCATTAATTTTATAATATCTTTTGTTTCCAATTTATTAATTTCTCTTCTAATTTTCAAGCATTCCTCTTTTGTGCTTTTTGAAGTTTCTTTATTTGTTGATGCTCTAATTTTAAAAATATAGATTCAATTCATTGATTCTCTTTTTTTTTTTTCACTTTTGTTAATGTACGTTTTTAGGGATATACATTTTCTTCTAAGTGGTACTTTAGTAGCATCCCAAAAGTTTTCATATGTTGTTTCAGTATTATCACTGTTTTTCATATAGTTATTAATTATGCTATAATTTGACTTTTTGGATACACATTCTTTAGGATTTCATTATTAGGCTTGCATTTAAGTCTATGTCTTTTGTTTGCATTCTTTCAATTGATTATTGTTTTTGTTGAATTATGGCCTATAAAATATATGTATTGTATTTATGCTTTTAAAACATTTATTTACATTTGTTCTGTTCTCTAGTACATGGTTTATTTTTGTAAAAGTTCCTTGCGGTACTGAGGAATATTTATGTCCTTAGTGTTTTCATTTAGAACATTTAACTCTAAATTCTCCAAAAGAAAAAATTCAGTTCTGTATTTCCCTTCTTTTTAATCTTTGTTATATTTTTCCAACTCTGAGAAAGGAACATCAAGGTTTCCTGATACACTTTATTGCTGTCTTTTTTTTTTTAGACTCAGTTATTTTTTCCCCTTGTGAACAAGATGTTATGACATTTGGAACATATCCACTGATTTTGTAATTGGTAATTGGTCCATTTTCTTTAGTTTCATTGAGCATAATATAATTTCTTTGTTTATCTCTATGCATATTGTTACTTATTTATTTCTCCCCATATTATGATTGCTTCTCCTACTTTTTGGATTCACCTGATGCA
>JAQQSK010011552.1:0-12232 GCA_028658325.1 Potorous gilbertii
TGAATGGGAGAGATACATTTAGTCTGTAATTTGTGAAAGAGGATGAGGTTTTCAGTGACCCTCAGTTGTTGTTGTGTTTAGATGATGACGTGTTTTACAGTTGACTTTGTTTTGAGTGAGGGAGGGCTGTGTAAGGTCACCAACCTCACTTTCTTCTCCTGAGTCATCTGAGTCCAATGGCCAGATATTCATCAAGATGACTGCAGATGACCCAGAATGTGATGTGAGACCTTGGCCCTTAATATGATTCAAAGGGGTGATGAAGACAAAAGGAAAATCAAACAGAACCCCCAAACACTATACATTCTTAGATACCTTTTACTATCAAAAACAAGGGAGGTAATAGTCCTAGTATGCTCTGTACTTGCTTAGAAAAACCTGTGATTAATGAAAAACCCTAAGAGACAGAGTTTCTTAGTAATTAATAATCAATTTATTTAGGCTAGCTAATAATAAATATATTGACGGTCAGTGGTTTCTCTCAGAAAATCAAAGAAAAAAATGGAGAACATGAAAGCCTTGAATGTTTTTTGAAAATAAATGCATCTGACAAGTGAAAACCCAGTCTGATTGGTGGACATTTAATGAGGAGGTAGGCTAGAAGATGTCAGCTCCTGTTGCTGAGAGCATGAATTGATCATGAGTCTCATCTGCCTCCAGCACTCTAGACAGGGGAATCTACCTCCATCCAGACCACTACAATTGTTTTTCTCCTTCATGAGCTGGATCATCCTAAATTCCAAAGGAGGGTGCAAGGACAGGGACTTATTTATCCTTGGAGCAAGAATTCACTTAGATTGGTGTCTAAATAGAAGTAAGATTGCCTAGTTGTGTGGGTTCCAGGCTAAGATTGATTTCAGCCTAAGGATTAGGAAACATCTCATCCATCAATCATGTCCTTTAGAGATTGATTTTTTTTATAAGGTATGGTCCTTAAATGAAGAAATAAATGGAGAAATACTGGATCTTAATCTAATATTTGGTTATTTTTGTAAAATAATAATTTCTCTCAAATTACATGTGAAATATTGTGTTCAATTCTGTGCACCACACATAAGAAGAACATTAAGAAGAAATCCAGAGGAGAATGGCAATGGATAGAGAAGGGACTCAAAATCATGTCGTTTGAAGAAAGTGGAGATATTTATCCAGGAGAAGTAAAACCTTAGGAGAGACATGAGAGCTACTTTCAAATATTTGAAGAGGAAGTAAACATTTTTAGTGTGGCTCCATTAAGACCAATAGATAAAATTCAGAATGGCATATTTCAGTTCAAAAGAAGGAAGAATTTTCTCACAATTAGAAGTGTCAGAAAATGGAATTGGCTGCCTCAGGTAGTCATGAATTTCCAATCACTGGAAACGTTTAAGCTGACTCTTAAATCCTTTACAATTCTAAGGTCATATGACATCTTCAAGAATAAAACTGGACAGTTTTGAAATGAGCACCATACCATAGGACAGAATAAAATCAGGCTGTTCTTTCCAAGAGTCAGACAATATACCTATTGAAAAAGACATGATATTCTGTCTTTTAGTTTTGCTTTTCCATTAGAATCTGTGAGTAATATCAGAGTATATTTTCTGAGAACCAATGCTTTATTTATTGATAGTAAGAAAAATATTATGGGATATGGCTTGAAGGTGAAAGAGATGATGCAGTGAAATTATTTAAAATATGCTTTTCATTTATGTGTTCTAAGATGGTTTGTTCTGGAAGAGATATTTATCATTTTACATAATGTGACATTTAAATAATCTTAATAAAGCTGAGATTGTTGAAATTTCAAGCCCCCTACCAAAGAAAAGTTTTTGGTTACTAAGACAATAATTGAGTGCAAATTACCGCTTTGCATTTTGGGGAGGAAAGGAGTAGCTGATGTACTTTTTTTTCTGATTGGAAAAAGATCATAGATTTCTACACAGATGAGTCATGCTGGGTGTCATATGGCTATACAACTTTTGTCTCTCCTGTCAGCAGAAGCTTCACGAGGTAACAAGAACTGAGAGACTGGAAAAGTTGGAAAGACTATGGTATTTCAGCTGATTAATTAGGGGATGATGTAGGAAAGACTGTCCACAATGGAGTTAAAGCCACTGCCTGAAGAAGAAAAAAAGGCAGCAGGTATCTTTAAACCATATGGAGTAGCAGAAATGCCAAATCTGTGCGTATACCCTGGAAGGATTTTTGACTTAGTCAAGAGAAATGGGGTGATTTAGAGGAGAATATTCTAATAAATGCTGTGTCTAAGATGAGTTTTGGAATAGGTCACAGATAATGATTTAGTAAATGCAATTCGATTAAATTGAATAAAAGTTTTTAAGCCCCTACTTTTTGTCAGGCACTGTATTAATGTAAATAAAAAAGACAGAATCTACCCTCAAGGAGCTTACAATCTAATGGAGGAAGACAGCAAAGGAAAGGAAGATGGCTAGAGAGAGACTGGTTACCAGGAGGCACCCAGTCATGGAGTGCAGCTCAAGCAGCATTCATGATGGAAAACAGAGAATACAAAAATCCACAAAATTGTACCCAAGTATTTATTTCTTTAATCTTGCTCACAATGGTTATCAATCAAAAAATACAGTTATTTCCCAAAGTATAAACAAGTCATGTTCCAAAAAAGCACGTGTGCTACATATTCTTATAGAGTTGTGGTATTCTTAATTTGGGATCCATGGACCCATAAGGGGCCTGTTAGATAGATTTCAGGAGGTGGTGTGGACAGAGATTAGATAAATAATTATATGTTTATTTCAATATAATTGGCTTTCTTTGTAATCCAATGTATTATATTTTATGAATTTAAGATAACTATTCTCAGAAAGGGTTTGTAGGTTTCAATAGGTTTCAAAAGAGTCTGTAACACACAAATATATTAAGAACTCCCTGCCACAGAGGGACTATTCTAAATGATGGCTAGGTTCTCTGTTTCTCAACCCCCACTCCACCCAATAACCCTGTATTATCTGTATCATAACTAAAATTTCAGACATTTGTGAACTTAAGTGGGACCTAGATCATCATTCAGATTGGAATCTTTTCTAATGCTATGTATGATGCACCTTTTCAGCACATAGGCATTTGGGGGATGCTTCCATTCCATCTTTAGTTCCATCAGTTGCCTTTTTCGTTTTATTTGTTTTCAGTTTTTTGCCATCACTTCCATATACCTTAGATTTTCCCCCTCCCTCTTCTACCTTCCCCCATCTATCCCCCCTCCCTCCCCGAGATGGTGTGTAATCTTATATAGGTTCTCCACATATATTCTTATTAAATACATTTTCATCTTAGTCATATTGCATAGAAGAATTAAAATGAATGGAAAAAACCACAAAACAAAACAAAATAGAACATAACACAAGAAAAAAATGGTCTGCTTCATTCTGCGATCCAATTCCATAGTTCTTTTTCTAGATGTGCAAGGTGTTTTACCTCAAGTTCATTGGGAATTTTTTAGGTCCTTGCATTGCTATGAAGTACTGAGTCTACCAGAAAAATTCCTTGCACACTGTGGTCTTTGCCGTGTACAAAGTTCTCTTGGTTCTGCTCCTTTCACTCAGCATAAGTTCATATAAGTCTTTCCAGGCCTCTCTGAAGTCTTCCTGTTCATCATTTCTTATAGCACAATAGTATTTCATTACATTCATATACCACAACTTGTTCAGTCATTCCCCAATTGATGGACATCTCCTTGATTTCCAGTTTTTGGCCACCACAAAGAGAGCTGCTATAAATATTTTTGTACATGTGGGACCCTTTCCCATTTTTATGATCTTTTTGGGGTACAGTCCTAGAAGTGATATTGCTGGGTCAAAGAGCATGCACATTTTTGTAACCCTTTGGGCATAGTTCCAAATTGCTCTGCAGAATGGTTAAATCAACTCACAGCTCCACCAACAATGAATTAGTGTTCCAACTCTCCCACATTTTCCCACAACATTTAATATCTTCCTGTTTTGTCATGTTGGCCAATCTGATAGGTATGATGTGGTACTTCAGAGTTGTTTTGATTTGCATCTCTCTCATCAATAGTGATTTACAACATTTTTTATGTGTCTATAGATAACTTTTATGTCTTCCTCTGAAAACTGTCTTTGGTCTGAATTCTTTACTATAAAAAAAATATTGCTGCAATTATTTTAGTATATAAATGATCTATCTTTGGGATTTAAACCACACAGTGAGACCTCTGAATCAGAGGGCATGGAGTTTTTAGTCATTTTTTTTAAAAGCACAACTCCAAATTGCTTTCCAGAATAGCTGATTCAAGTTGTGCTTCACCCAACAGCAAGGAGTAGTATACCTGTCTTTCTGTAGTACTTTCATTATTGACATTTCCACCTTTTGTCATCTTTGCCAATTTGCAAAGGTGTATTTGGGGTAATCTGTCACATAGCTGTAAATAATCAGTGACTTCTTTGAAGAATTATTTGTTAATACCCTTTCACCATTGGGGAATGGTTCAGTTTAATATATTTCTATTAATTCTTTCTTTATCTTGAATATCAGATCCCTATTACAGTTGTTTGATTGTAAGACTTTTCCCCAGTTGATCAGCTTCCTTTTTTCCTAGTTACACCAATTTTATTCCTGTAGCATCTTTTCATTTTATGTAATCACTATTATCTGTTTTATTTTGCTTTTAGTTTTTAATGTCACTATTCCATATTGTTATAATGTCTGTTCTCACTTGAAAATAAACAATTGAGTGGAAAATTGTACTTATCTCTCAGTTAATTACACCATTGGTTGAAACAGAATACCACAAAGACAAGAAACACTGCTCAGGTGGTGGTAGAACACTCTAATTGCAGGCAAAGTGACAGAGAGGAAATGAAAGTCTCTGGAGAGCTGAGTTTGCAAACGTATAAAGTAATGACAGTAATGTCGCAGATGGCTTTGCTAAATATTTTCTGGGTCAGTGCAAATTTCTGTGGAACAAATGGAGTAGATGGAAATCTAATGGTTTTGGTGAACCATGTGCAACAACTTTTTAGTTTAAAGGTTGAAGGCCCCACTGGGGACTGCTTGAGGGCTCTTCCAGACTCGATTTTTTTTTAAAAGAGAGATATAGTTCATCAATTGGAGGGAAAGCAAGGGAGGATAAACATAGGATTCTCTTAGGAAGAAGGTCTCTAAGAAGTTTATTTTTTCAATGAAGAATGCATTATCTTCTCATGTTCACAAGCCATGGGAAGCAACCTGAATAATTGAATGTTTAGGAAAGAGGAAAGGTTTATAAAAGAAGAAAAAAAGGAGTTAAGAGTCTCTGCCTGTGTATGATTCTAAGAAGAAGGTGGAACCAGTGGATTTGTAGGGAGGTTAATTGTATGATAAAAGTATCATGAAGTTACAAAATGATCATTGAGACTTTAGGATACATGGATACTGACAGGATTGGTTGATTTAAACATTTCCCTCATTAGGGCTTTGACAATGATGCTTACTCCTGATTGTCGCCAGTTATGACCACAATGCCATCCAGGTCAGTAATGAATGGGTACAGACCTACCTCTTCCATACTGGTTTTGAGCTAAGTGATAATGACAGTAGGAAAGAAGGAGAAAGGCAGCCATTACAATAATTATTAGAAGGACTTGGTTTATAGCCTAGATTAGGAATTTATAGGCATAGAGGAATTCCCTGAGTAAAGTCTGTCTAACAATACAAATTGAATTTTTCTCTAAAACCTATAGTCTTATAGAGAGTCCATAGCCTAGAAGACTAAGAGGCTAAATTTGTCCATGGTTACCTAGGCAAGAAGGAAGGAGAAGTATTTAATAAGTGTTTACTTATGTGCTAAACATTATGCTAAACACTTCACAAATATCACCAAAAAATAAAAAAGATCCTTGTAAATTGTTACATTGTAACGGTTGTAAGATTGCTTGTTCTATGATTTTAACCTGATTTCAGAGGTGAGGAAATGGAGACAGGTAGAAGTTAAATGACTTGTCCAGAGTCACTCTTCCAGTAAGTGCCTGAGGTAGAATTTGAACTCCAGCCTTGCTGATCCAGATGTAGTACTCTAACTGGTGCACCTTCTAGTTTCCTCTAGTCAATATGTGTCAGAGGCAGAATTTGAATCCATATTTTCCTGGTTGTGAGACCACGGGAAAAGGAAAGGGGAAAAAAAGTAAAAAGTGTGTGGCAGAGAACAAAAAACTTACAAGGAAGCAAAGAAAAGATGGACAACTTTTAACACAACATGCAGTATTTAATATATAGGCTTTCTTGAAATGGGAATTTAATGCTATATATTTTTTATCCTCTCCTTTATTCTGCTATGCACATGACATTTTTCTTTTCTTGTTTTATATTTGTTTTCATATTTATTTATAATATTTCTTTTTCTTATCTATTTAAATTTTAGTATTCAAGTCTAAAATAAAAAAAGATTAAAAAAAGAACTATGTCTAGACTTCATACTGCCTCAATGATAAAATTATATTAAATGATATAATGTATATTATATAATTAAATGATAAATTAACATAATTTATTATAATATAATTTATTATAATTATAATTTGTATTTTACTATAATAATTTGATACCATTAGAAAAGCTTATATGAGATGATTAAATATGAATAATAATTTCTTACATTTGTATAAAACTTTACACTTTTTAAAGAATTTTTCACATCTTTTCCGATTTGGTCTTCTCAGTGGCCCTGAAAGGTGGATAAAATATATGGCATTATCCCAAATGGGATGAGGCCTAGAGAAATTAGGAAATGCATTTAAGATATCATATAGAATGACAATATATGTTTTTGTTGTTGGATCTTTTCAAGTGGGTCTGAATCTTTCTGACCACCATTGGGATTTTCTTGGCAAAGATATTGGAGTGATTTGCCATTTCCTTCTCCAGCTCCTTTTACAGATGAGGAAACTGAGGCAAACAGGGTTAAGTGATTTGCCAAGAGTCATACAGCCAGTAAGTGTCTGAGGCCAGATTTGAACTCAGGAAGAGGAGTGACTCCTGTTTCCAGGCCCAACACTCTACTGTGCCACCTAGCTGCTCCTAACACTGTATATTACTGGAAATATTAGTTCTAGAATCCAGGGCTCCATATTCCTAGTTCAGGACCCATTTCAGTACACCAGAAAATTGCAATCAGCAATACATGGAAGTCCAGGGGGCTGAACAGTATAGTGGAAACCAGGTGGGGTGGAAGTGAGGATGCTAGGGAGGGAGGGGAATAGTTGGGTAACAAGGTTCCAGGGACTAGCCAAGCTCAGACTGAGACTGGGAAGAAAATCGTCTTCAAAGCATTTAAGAAATAAATAGAAAAAAAAATTGCTTAATATAGCTTGAAAAGTCTTAAATGGACCTTGAAAATTTATAAATGGAAAGGAAAACTCTGAATTATTACATAGACATAGGGAAGGACCAGGATTCTCTATAAAGGTTTCCATTTTGTTAATGTCTTCAAAGAAGAGAAAGTGTTGCTTGAAAGGTCAGAGGGAGTTAAAGCCAGCTAATGACCTAATCATTAGATGGAAACAGATGGAATCTAAACAGGGGGCAAGCCAGATTCATGTTCATTGGTTAGACTTTTAAAGGGATAGGTATAATAATTTTTGAAGATTATCCTGTTTGTCTACAACGCTCAAGATAGTATGGTCTTTGTGGAACATGAAAATATTTACCTAGTCTTGTATATAGCTTATTTGTACGTACTTGTTTGCATATTGTTTGCCTCATTAGGCTATGAACTCTGTGGGGGCAAAGACTGTATTTTGCCTTTTTTTAATCTGTAGTGCTCAGCGCCTTTTGGGGGTACGTCTATAGAAGGTACTTAAGAAATTCTAGTTGACTGAATGATCTAATCTGATATTTTATTTTATGCAGACTGCAGAATTTAAGAGAGTTTCCTGATTAAGAGTATAAACCATGTTACTTTATGATGCCTAAATGACTATGAAGTTTTTGAAGGCATTATATAAAACCTAGGGAAACTAAACAAAGTAGCATGTTAAATTAATATGTCAATTGCTCTTTACTGTTTCAGATGGAATTTCCTTGGAAACTTTTACTTTTAAAGTTAAAGACAGTCTTGTGAATAAAGTATATAAATAGATATAAATAACTATTGTAAATAAATATACATTGTAAAAAAAAGTAATAAAGTAAATATTATAAATAAAGGCTTGTGAAAAGAGCACCAGACTTAGGATCAGAAGACTTTGATTCAAATACCAGCAGTGAAATTTACAAGCCGTGTTACTGTGGGTATGTAAGGCTCTCTGAGCTGTGGTTTCCTCATTCATGAAATGGGGATAATGATGCTTGTAGCAACTTCTTTATTCAACAGTTCCAACTTTCTTTACTTCTTTTTGTAATCTTTATCCAACTTTCTTCATACAAGGAAGAGGTTTTGTAAGCCATTATACACTATATAGATGTAAGTTATTTATTTTTATTATTGACATTTATTAATCATTGAGTCCAAATACCTTATTTTAAAATTGAAGATACTAGGACCCATTTAAATTCAGTAATTTGCTCAAATAACCAGTAAGCAGCACTCTGAATTATTTTATGCCAGGACCAAACCCCTTTCTTCTATACCTGTGGTTGGCAAAATGTGGTCCAGGGATTCTTGAGTATCCCTGAAACAATTTTAGGGGTCTATGAGCTTAGGGCTATTTTCATAAAAATGCTAAAACATTTTCATTTATAAGCCATGTAAACATAAGCTCTTTAGGAGGGGTGGTCCTCAATGATATTATGATTCATTTCTTTGCACAGGAGCAAATTTTGTTATATATTTGAAAGGAATAGCATATTATGCATAATACATTTGAAGTTTCATGTACAATCATCTTTTTTTTATTGTACTATGTTATAGAAGTGCTTGCTTTATTCCATAAATTAAAATTTTCTTTAATTTAGACTTTAAAAAGAATGCAAAGTGGTCCTAAGACAAAAAGTTTGAGAACTCTGTTCCACACTGACTTTTCCAAAGTCCCATTCCTAAATGTCCACCCACAGAATAGTGTGTGAAAATTCAGTCTTCTCTGAGAAAGTAGTTGGGATTCTCTTTCCTTCCATTCATTCTGCACAGCAGAAGTTTATAATCACTCATTGCCAACTTAGCAGGTGGAATAAGACCATTGCTGGCAATCAATAATGTTTTCTCCAATGCTAAGCATCATATTTTCCTGGGCAAAAAAGTGGGTCATAATATCATTGATCATGGTCCTGTTAGGCAATCAGTTAGAAGTAACTTCAATAGTTTGTCACATGGCCTTTGGAGATTTTGAAATATTAATCAGAGCAAAATTTAATCAGCTATAATTATCATGCTTAATTTCATTAAGTGTTCTGCTTACCATTTTGTACTACTTGGACACATTTTGAAAATTGAACCCTGAGACCAAAAAAAATCCAACAGAAAACAAAAACATAATACTAGATAAGAGATTTATGCTCCCATTCTGGACTCAAGGCAAAAAAATGTTTGGTTTGAAATATGGCAACCAGTTCTTCCTCTGAACACATAACTCAGCAGCAAAATAAACATCTTGTAAATGATCTTTCCAGCTCTTGGGCATGCATTTCATTCATTATAAAAAATGAGGGGGGGAGCTTTTAGTAACTTCATTCTTTGCAAATCAGAATTCCAACGGCACATTTTTCAGGTTCACTGATCAGATTAAATACCCCTAGCTTCCAAATAGCAAAGATCAACGCTGTACATATGTTTTGATATAGTTCTAATCTTATTTTCAGTTAGGGAGTCAACCCCCACCTCTGGGGACATGCCCAACTCCTGTTTTCATTAACTTCTTTTCCCCTTGGGTTCATTTGGATATTCAGATTATGCTGAAGTGGATGCTACACTCATTATTCCTTCTGGATTGGGTGAATCACCATCTGCAGATATCATGTAAGTGATAATGTTGGCATTGACCCAAGGTCTACCTTTGCAACCATGAGTGTTCTCTCTGAGATTTGCCATCTGGACTTTTCTTAAGCCAATGATGGAAAAAAAAGTGTGTGTGGTGGGGGATATTGAGAAGGGTTCTGGGTTTTGCTACTGAGTTATATGATTAGATTAAAAATGAATTGTGATATTTTAAATCAAAACCTTTTCTGTCTCAGCCTAGGAAAAAGAGCATAAGTTTTATCTTTTTTTTCCCTCTGACTTCATTTATCTATAGCAGTGTTCTTAGTCATCACTTGCTGCAGGGATGTTAAGCCTCCTGCATTCTTTTAGGAGAGAAATAGAAAAGTAATTTGATGATAAAAAACTAAAAATTTTGTAAGGCTATGAACTGGACTTAATTTTAAGTGGTTGAGGCATAGATGCATCTTTATTACAGTCTCAGAAATCCTGAAAACCATTTACAGTATTAATAATCCCAGATACAATCTCATAAAATGAATAGATGGATGAAAATATATTTATATGGTGTTTACTATATTCCAAGAACTATGCTAAGTGCTAGAGACTGCAAATGCAAAAGTCAAAGAGTTTCTTCTAATGTTTGTGAAATTCTACATTTGAACCTGCTCTGTATCTTCTACGGTGCTAGTAACATAGCAGGGAATGACTAAATCCTTGATGACTTGAATCCCTACAGGATCCTGCTTCTGTTATGATCAGGCTGTTTTTATCCCTATTTGATTCAAGTTTTCCCAGAATTTGAATCTCATTTCTACTCTTTACCACCTTTATTTTTGTTTTCCAGTGCTAGTTGTATCTCTCTGAGGCATGGTCAGAGCAGGGACATGGCAGGTCTTCTCTGTCTTGTTAATATGTGGTTGTTTCATCTCTCAGCATTCTAAGCAGTTCTTGCTTAGTTACCTTCTATTTTTCATCAATTTAGCCTTGCCTTTCACCTATTTAATTCTCAAAATCAAGCTAATTTTGGACATTTTAGGCAAGCAGCAACACTTACTCGTTATCCTTAAGAAAGTAAAAAAAATCCTTTGATAAAAATCTATTTAATTGTTTTTATTAAGCAGTCTCATGATTTTCCAATTTTCATCCTGACAGGACCTTTCTCCCCATAGAAAAGAAGCACAATAAAATTAAATAAACCAAAATATTGATCTTCTGCTTCTTTTTGCACCTTAAGCCCACTACTTCCATCAAGAAAAAAGAGGTACATTTTATCATGTGGAGTCAATGTTGCTCATTGCATCAATTTAAGTTATTATATATTTTATTTTTGCTGTTGTTCAGTCATTTCAGTTGTGTCCAACTCTTGGTGACCTCATTTTCGGGTTTTCTTGGGAAAAATACTGCGGTGGTTTGTCATTTCCTTCTTCAGTTCATTGAATAGATGAGAAAACTGAGACAAACAGGGTTAACTGACTTGCCTACAATTATACATCTTAGTTAAGTGTCTGAGTCTGGATTTGAACTCAGGTCTTCCTGACTTCAGGCCCAGAGCTCTATCCACTGTCCCAATTAGCTGCCCTCAGATGTTTTTTATTGTCTCTCCCCCAACCCCTAAAATAGTGGTCATTGTATATGTCATTTTTTGATTCTATTTACAATAATAAAAATAATTGGCATCAATATCATATTTTAAGGTTTTCAAAGTGCTCTACAATGTTACATTTGAAGCATACATTTATATAATTATTCTAAAGTTTCTCCTAATTCCTCCAATTCAAGTGAAATAATATTTGCAAGCACTTAGCACAGTATCTAGATTGTAGTGAATGCTTAATAAATGCTTGTTCTATCCTCCTTTTTTGTGCAACAATATTCCATTATTAATAAACCACAATTTGTTCAACCTTTCATTAACCAATGGGAGATGAAGAAAGTTAACTGAATCATGCTAAAGCTAGATAAGATCATCTTTGAGAGCTTACCTCACTCTTAATCTTATGTTCCTGTATGGGGACCTGGTCTACAGAGATCCTACAACTATCCTTTATTCAATAATATTGTGATAAGAGTTTTAATTAAATTAGGCTTGGTAATTATAGATATCTAATTTTAAATTGGTTTCAAATGAGAAATAATCTTTAGTATTTTGCTAGGATGCCATTTTACATTGAAGATGGTACCCTAACTCAAACAAATCAATTTTATTCCAGTTTTTGCTACCAAAAATAGAGGGCTACTATGAATATGTCTCTATATGTGGGATTTTTCTTTGCCCCTCTTGGGGTATATACCTAGTAGCAGGATCATTAGGTCAAGATTCGAGGGACCTTTTTTTTGTATATTTCAAATTCTTTTCCCGAATGGTTA
>JAQQSK010011553.1:0-12232 GCA_028658325.1 Potorous gilbertii
GGAGAAGACCAGAGCGGAGACAAAAATGAACTCATTATTTGTTGCTGTGGTTGAGTCGTGCTCAACTCCTCATGACCCCATTGGGAATTTCCTTGGCAAAGATACTGGCGTAGTTTGCCATTTCTTTCTCCAGTTTATTTTACAGATGAGGAAACTGAGGGAAACGGGATTAAATGACTTGCCCAGGGTCATACAGCGAGTAAGTATCTGAGAGGCCAGATTTGAACTCAGGAAGATGAGTCTTTCTACCTCTAGACTTAGCACTCTATCCACCATCCCACCTGGTTACCCATATAGGGACTAACAGTAATAAAATTTATATTTCTTTGGTTTATCAGGGAACCTTTGTACTCACCAGTAGCCAAAACATAATTCAGATTTATACATTCATTTCTATGTACTGCAAGACAAATCTATTTCTCCTTTATCTTTAAATGGAATAAAACCAAATATGTATAAACATATTTGTACATGAAAATGGATTCCTTTACCATTCATATTGAGAGTCGGGGGGAATTAGGTATATAAAATTTTTTAAAATTGCTTCTGCCACCCAATTAAGTGATTTCGAAAATAGGTACTTGCTTTCTTCTATTTTATTTGCAAAGTAGATGTGTTTATACTTAATAAATATATAAAAAATATGATTTTGTGACTCAATTATCCATAGGTCTAACTTTTTCATAAATGAAATCACTTTGTCTAGGTTAGAATATGAATTTGAAGATCTTGCCTTGATTTATAAAGAGCACTCAGTATATATACATATATATGTTATGTGTATATGTGTATATATGTGTATGTATTTGTGTGTATTTATGTAAAATGTACACATACAAGTTTCAAGAAGAAAATTTTCTTACAAAATGAATTTGTTTCATCTTTATTATTATTAAGAAAAATGACAATTTACTCCGTTGTTATATTTTTCAAATTGGCACCAGAATGCCGGCACATTTCCCAATAATGAAGTTCCCTGTACTCCTCAACATTGCAAAAAGTTTTTCCCTTTTATGAATCATTTTTACAGTTAGTTATTCTTGTAACAACATGAAAAACTATATGTAGCTCCTCACTCATATTTCTCAATACAAGTTATTGTCTATGAAACATGTGTCCAAATTACCCAAGGGCCCACATTTTAACTAGTGCTTGTATTCAGATGTGCATTTAATGCAAACACTTATTGAACCCCAAGAGAAGAATCCAAAACAATTCTCCCCTTTATATTATTTTCATTCTGAAAAATTTGTCAATTGAAATTAAATTTTTGTCTTGACATTGTCACTATTTCTCACAAACATACATCTTCCCTACCATGGCAGCATACTATACATATGCAATCAAATGAATATCTGTAACTGTATTGGTAACTTCATCCACTTGCAATGCAAAATAGGAAGCTTTAAGTTTCCGAATTAGTTTATTGCAAAGAGTGTCAGACAAATAAGCAATTAACCTTCCCATCTTATCTATCAGTAAGTGAAACCTTTCGGAAACTGCTTTTCATATGATTTGTCAGACATTCTTTCCACCCTATTCAGGTTGTGCTAATGAATCTCCTATAGAAAAAAGTTTTTTACACTTGACAACTCTGTACTCACCCTTGTAAGCAATCCTTTCCATGTCATAGATATGGTTTTTGAAAATATTTGTTTTGGCTATGAAAAGAATTTAATTTTCTCTGGAAAATTAAGATCTTGCTAATGTAGCCTGCATGTACACTTTCAAGATGTTTCAGTTTATTAAGTTTCATGCCATCTGTAACTAAGGGGTTAATGCAAAGCAAACAGAAACCACTTTCCTCTCCAATAAAAGCTTTTTCAAATCCCAGTTGTAGATATAATGGATTAAATTTTCTGGATTTGCGTTTTTCATTGTGTTTCTGTATTTCCAATACTTGAACACAATTTCAGCTGTTCCAATGACTTTTCTTTTTAAACTGGTAATCTATTTACTCATTACAAAGGGGTATCACTTCATTTTTAAAATGAAAATTATTTAAAGATAATTAAATTTAAATATGTTGAAAATATTGAGAAATTTTATGCAACCATTCTCCTTATTTCTTTTTTTAATTATTTAAAATTATCTTTTTTGAAATCAAGTGATATTGAGAAACAGGTCTTACTTCCACACAAAGATTGTTTACCTTTGCATTTACACATTTCACTTTCAAATAGAACAGACTCATGAGGACACAACTCATCTGTTTCATGAGCCTACACCAACAGATGGCAATAGTAAAAGATAATACCTGCTTCCAAATTTGACAGTGACAACTCAAATTTAACCTCATTTGTTTATATCATACTAAATAAACTGCACTGCAAATATTAAATAAATGGATTCACTATCAGGTGAAATAAATTCAACATGTTGGTCTGACTTTTGTTGACTTTGCTTTGACTTGTTTTTATTGAAAAAAAAGGTTGTGTTTAAGTGGGAGTGGTAGCTTTTAATAAAAGCCAGTGATTTTGGCCATTACTCTGATCCTTATTCCCTGGGGGAAAGCCCCCCACCATTTAGAAAATCCTACCTTACAAGTGCCATCAAAATGTGAGCTATTTTGGTTGTCTTAAGGCAGCTAGGTGGTGCAGTGGATAAAAAGCCTGGCTTGGAATCAGAAAGAGCTGAGTTCAAATCCTAGCTGTGAGACTGTGGGCATGTCACTTAACCCTGTTTGCCTCACTTTCTACATTTGCAAAATGAGCTGAAGAAAACAAGTCACTCTTAGTGTCTTTGCCAAGAAAACCCTGAATGGGATCAGGAAGAGTTGGACATGACTGAACAACAATGTTGTTATCTTCCATTAAAGTCATGCTTACTTAGTCATGCCTCAGTGTGGAAGTGATCTTGTGTTCTTAAAGCTATGGCATTGAAGGGCAAGGTCTGTGAGGTCCTACTGAACTAGAAAAACTATGAGTCTGAGCCCAATGATGGACCATATGCCTGTGGGAGAGGCTTCCCTGGGTTGGCCACAGGAAGGTGGATTTTTTGGCCACCTGAGCTCTGGGTGAGCAATTGAAGCACTGAGTATTGATAAATGAGACAGGTTCAGCAGAATCCCATGTGACCCGTAACACAACTGACACAAGAATAGTCAACCTGATTTCAAGTCACCTATACTACAATTCAATTATATTATGAGTTAAAAAGTAGGAAGAATACTGCATTCAGAATTCAAACTTGGATGTGAGGCCCTTCTCTGCCCCTGAACTACCTGCATAACCTTGGGCAAATTTCATCATCTCTCAGGGACTTCATTTCCTCATCTGTAAAATTAGGAGACTGGAGTGGACAACTTCTATCATCCCTTCCAGTTCTAAAACGACACTAGCCACTAGTAGACCTGCCTAGAAACCTAGTCATCATCTGTATTACTGTTTCTAAACAAGGACTTTTACAGTGTAACACATCTTCAGCCTTAAAATTGTCTTTGAATAAAGGGAGATCTTTGTATGCTTTCCGCTTATTTTATTGTGTTTCTCAGATAAGAAGCTGTCTAATAGCAAGTAGCATAATGTAGTTAGTAGGAAAGCCCTGATCATGAGAACCAAACTTGACTGGGCCATTTACCATGGGTGTAACCTAGTTGGGGCAATTGCTCAATGCCTCTAGGCCTTGGCCTAGAGAAAAACGAAGGAGTTTGGCGAGATGATATGTAAAATTCCTTTCAGCTCTATCATCCCCTATGAACTATTCGCTTCCTTGGTTAAAATAACCCTTCTCCATGTCCATCAGTTGGGAATGGCTAAACAAGTTGTAGCATATGATTGTGATGGAATACCATTGTGCTATAAGAATTGATGAGCAACATGGTTTCAGACAAACTTAGGAAGACTTAGATGAATGATTCAAAGTGAAATAAGCAGAACCTGGAGGAGAATATTGTACACAGTCACAGAAACATTGTAATGATGATCATCTGTGAAAGACTTCGCTGATCTGATAAAGACAATTAACCAGCTCCAAAGGATGCGTAATGAAAAATGTTCTTTACCTCCAGAGAGGTAACTCTCTAGAGTTTATGAACTTCAAGTGCAGCATACTTTCGCCACTTTATTTTTCTTAGGTTTTGCGTGTGCGTTTTTCTTTTGCAGTGTGGCTGATATGGAAATATGTTTTGCATGACTTCATTTGCAAAATATGAGATGAAGGAGGGGCAAGAAGGAGGAAGAGAATTTGGAACTCAAATTTGGAAAAAAAAAGTTAAAAATTTTTAATGCAATTGGGAAATGTTTACTGAAATAAATAAAAATATATTTTTAAAATAACTTTTTTTTAGTTAATTGAAGGGAATGGTTATTGAGTAAGATAGTAATTAATAAGAACCTAGTTTCAAAGTTTGATTCTTTCTTATCTGGAAGGTCCAGACCAGTAGATATATGGAAATGTGCTTTGATTATATGAATCCTCATTGAAATTAAGACTTGACCTATATGTTTGTGGGTCTGGGTGGAATTGAATTTGACTGTAATTTTCCTGGAGGGGTGTAAAAGGTGTGGAGTCAGCTAATCTACTACTACTGCTGTTAATTTGAGAAAACAGGTTAGATTGTACAGTCCTTGAGGAAGGGACCATGTTTTGCTTTTTTTTTTTTGTGGCCGGTGCTTAGCACAGTATCTGCCATATAGTAGCCACTTAATAAATGCTTATGATTGATTAAACAGAACTGGATTGCTAGATTTAACTTGTATGGCCTAACGAAGTATAGCAAAGTATGGACTCAACCCTGAATTATATTTGGATAGAACAGATGAGCAAACTTGTGCATGCTCCCAGTCTGGGCTGAATAGGATCTTGATATGCATGACTGATTATCTTTAACTTTGTATATCAGTATTTCTCAACCCTGGGCAGGATAAAGGGAAAGGAGGAAGAAAGGGAGGGAGAAAAAACTTTAAGTAGCAAGAACTTTTCACAGCAAAAATTGTCCCAATAAGTAAAAATCTGCTGGGAACAGGTACTGGTCCAAAGGTCACCCATTAAGAAACATAGCTCTGACTTAATAAGGATGAGGATTAAGGAGCTAGGGATGTTGAACTAGAGAAATAATGGTTTGGGAGAGGTGATATCTGAAGTGCTATCATGTTGAAGCCTTTTTCAACTTTTTCTATTCAATCCCGGAGGGCAGAACTATGAGCAATGGGTGGCAGATGTAGGTAAGCATGTAAAGGGTTAATTGAATCATTCAAAAATAATTTCTAGTCTACTGTGCTATGGAAATACTTGTTTTATTTCTTAAGTTCAGAATAATAAATTTTTTAAAATTTAAATCATTCCACTCCTTTTCTCTGAAGCTTTATCTGTAGATGTTTCTGAGTCATTTTCTTCTGATTGTGCCTCAAGCATCCCTGTCCCTGCCATAATAGCTCTTTAAGGTGATCTTCTTTTGTTTTCGCATTCTTCTAGTTCACTTTCTGACTAGATCTGATGTCAAGGTTAGGATCTGTGGAACTTCTATATAGAAAGTCTTGACTGGTCCTATTGCTATGTTCTTGGAGTGCTGAATGTGTATTATTCTAGGATCTCAGGAATAGTCTGGGAACCTTCAAGCTTTCAGGGCTCTCCAATGGTCTGACCCAGGGCAAAGCCTGACCGCTGGCCCCCTAGACTAAGCTAGCCAAGTTCCTGGGCAAGAATTGACTGCTGTTGGACTCTGTCCCTATGAGTCAGCTGGAAAGCTCTTTTAGTTTAGAGCAGCAGAATTGTAGGCTTCCCTTTGATCTGGTCATTTCTCTACAGGCTGGGCTAACTTCTGGAAGTGAAATCCTTCTCTGAGTCTGCACTAGTCTGAGCCACACTCCCACCACGGCTGCTCTTGCTTGTTTCTGAACTAAATTTCCTCCATTCTCGATACAAAATGCCCAGGACCTGCCACCCTAGAATGCTGCCCCTGTGTGCAGGGTAAATCTGTGACCCAGAACTGGTAGTGGGTGACACTAGAGGGTAGCAGGTGGTAAAACTTCCAGTTCACACCTCTTCTCTTCATAGTGTCCTACTATGGGTCTGGTGGAGCCCTGGTGTATGTCTAGTATATTTTTTTGCTCGTGCACAGCCTCTTCCAGGGTATTGGAGTGCTCTGAGTGCTCCATGCTTCTGGCTTGACCCTATTCCTAGACCTTCCTGTCTGTCTCCTTCAGCCAAACTGGACTGGAGAAATGACTCAGTGTCTTTTTCTGAATTTCTCCATTAGGATTCTGTGCATTTTCTAGATTTGTGTAGAGGATATTTGCAGTGGAGAGCTCTGCAGCATCTTGGCTCTGCCCTTAGGAGAACTCTTTCCAGTTCCACTTCTTTTAAACTAAGTATCAAGATGCTAAGTTTTGATACTTTAGGCAGTTGAGAATGTATCCCTATTAAATTAATTAATCATAGGTTTTAGATTAAGTCTTTGATCAACTAGAATTCTGCTACACAAGTCATAAGCTTGCATTCACTGAGGACACTTAACCAGGACCCATTTCAGAACCCAAGAGATTTGAGTGCCCTCGTAGCAGAGAAGGGAGAACATTTCAGCTAAAACTCTGAGAAAGAATACCTTGGGGGGCTGAGGGGAGGAAAACACTTTGGCCTTCTCAATGCCATCTTGGTTAAGGGAGAACCGTGAGCTTAAAAGAGTTTGGATGGGGACTTTGCATTTATTAAAACAAACTCCCCATTGGCACCATAGTAGCAGAGTATTAAAATCCAACTATGTGCCAGGCACTGTACTAAGCTTTCAGGTTACAGAGAAAGGCAAACATAGTCCCAGCTCTCAAAGACCTAATAATCTATTACAGGGAAGAGGAACCTCCAGCCCCCAGAACACATGTGGCCTTCTAGGTCCTCAAGCTCAGCGCTTTGACTGAATCCAGTGCAGGTTCCCCACCCCTGGTCTAATGGAAGAGATTACTTTCTACCAGTGGAGATATAAACTGATGAAATCATTTTGGGGAAGTACCAAATTTGGGAAATATATAGAAAGAGCTACAAAATTGTTGGCCACCTTTGGCCCAGTGACCACACTACTAGAACTATCCACTAAATATATTATTGAAAGGGGAAACAAAGAAAGGTCTATGGATAGAAAAATATTCACGGAAGTGTAATGGCAAAAATCTGGAAATAATGCATATGACCAATGATTAGGAAATAACGGAACAATTCAGAGTTTTTGAGTGTAATGGAATGACATTACACTATCATACATCACAAATATGAAGCACATAAAGAAATATAAGAAAACTTACAAAATGATGAAGAAAACACAATCATAACAATAAATACACACTGGCTATACAAATAAGAGCAGAAAGATGAGAAAAATATGTAGAATTTTAAAAGTAAAGGAGAAATGGAAACAAACTGGAAATTTTATTATTATTTTGTTTAAAGTTAATACATAAATTTATAACAACTTATAAGTAATTTGAAGTTCATTTTTATATATGATCATTTTATGATTTATTTGATTTTTTGGTTGTTACCTACTAAGTTTACAACTTTAAAAAAAATATTAAGGAAATAAAAACTGTCTAACAATCAGAGCTATCCAGAAGTGGGATGGGACGCTTTGGCAGTTGACACTGAAAATCTTCAAGAAATGATATTTATGAGGAATGCTGTAGATTCTTTTGTAGTATTGGTTTGAACTAAGTGAACTCTGAGATTCTTTCAGAGTAAGATTTGGGATTGTGTGCTCTTTCCCCTATGAATAAATAAATCTTTTTTAAGAGGATAGACTTGACTATTACTGAAGCTATGAACTAGTTCGGCTACTCTGAAAAGTCACTTAGAACCCAAAAAAAGGTCATTAAACCACACACACCCTTTGACCTAGCAATGCCATTATTATTCCCCAAAGAAATCAAAGAAAAAGGAAAATGTTCCAAAAGTACAAAAATATTTATAGCAGCTCTTTTTATGAGGGCTAAGAACTGGAAAGTAAGGAGATGCCTCTCAATTGAGGAATGGGTAAACAAATTATTGCATAGGAATGTAATCATGTAATAGAATGTTATTGGGCCATAAGAAATTATAGAAGGATTGGTTTTAGAGAAACTTGGGAAGACCTCCATGAATTAATGCAAAATAAAATAAGTAGAACAAGGAGAACCATGTATATAAAAACAACAATATTGTTTTTAAAAAAAACTTTGAAAAATTTAGAAACCTCTGTTGTGATAAGTAATTACGTTTCCAGAGGACAGACTGATGAAGAATGCCATCCCACCTCCAGACAGAGAGAGATGATGGCTCAAGATACAGAATGATACAGAAGATACATTTTTGGACGTGGATAATGTGGGAATTTATTTTGTTTGTATATTTGCTACAAAGGTTTTGATTTTCTTTTTTTTTTTTTAGTGAGGAATAAGGGAGGTAGGAAGGAGAGAAAATATGAAAATAATTATGAATATAATTTTTGTTGTGAAAATAATTTTATAATAGTTATTGAAATAATTTTAATTCTCCAAAAGAAAAAAGTATACAGAGCCTGAGTAGCATACTGGCAGAGGGAGAGAGAGAGGAAAGGAAAAGTAGGAACTCTTATGAGGGCAGCCAAGTATGGTTTCAGATACAGAAGAGAAGATCCAATGTCTAGGGGCTCAGGTTTAATACTTGAAGTACATGACTCCCTAGGAACCTCAGCAGAGCCCCAGCCTTGGACATTCCCTTATCCTTCCTATATTAAAACATGATCGTATGATTTGCCACTGGAACAAACAGCACTCTCTCCACTTCACTACCTAACTGCCCAGAAGGGACTCCAGACATCATCAGATCCAAATTCTTTATTTTACAGATGAAGAAACTGGGGAGATATTAAGTGACCTCCCTGAGTCATACAAGTAATAAGTGGAAAAGTAGAAACTCCAACTAAGTCATTGGATCATAGGAAAATAGCTATAGAATTAGCCCTTAGAGGTCACCTGGTCTGACTCATTTTACTGATGAGGAAACTGAGGCCCAGAGGGGTTTTGTGACTCTAATTCTGGTGCCTTTTCCTCTCCACCATTGTTTTCTTACCACTGAGATTAATTTTAAAAATCTATTTTAATACTATGTTTATCATTTGGGGGAAAAATTCACCTTCCAGGAAGGTGGGAAACAAGTAAAACTGAAATCAAAGCTCTGAACTAACTAGAAAAAAAAAAGAGTTAATATCCTTACTGAAGTGCTGCCCTTATAAAAGTCTTATCACATTTCCCCTGAGTAGGCTTTGGCAGTCTTTGAATCAGGAAGGGCTACAACTCTCTGGAATGCCTCCTAAGGCTCATACCCAAGGTCTGCAGTGTGGGAGAGGGCAAAAAAGAGGGTTAAATAGACGTGACCCCAAGTAACTGCAGCCCTCTTCCTCCCTTTCAGGGCATGGAGACGTAGAATCCAAAAAAACATAGGGAGGGTGCTAGGGTGAGAGAGGAAGAGGGAGGGGAAGAACCTCTGTCCTTCTTTTCCTTCCTTTTGACCCCAGGACAACTAGCTTGGGTGAGGAATGAGAGGCCTGCTAAACTAGAGGACAGTCTTAAGTGGTACAGTTCCCACACACCAGCCATAGGTTATTGACCCCTGACCCCTCTGGAAGGGAAATCGAACAACTGTGTTTCCTGTAGGGATAAATTGATTAATCTTTTTCAACCAGTTACAGTCTGTTTCTCAAAGGCATGCAGACATTCAATGCTGCTATGTGAAGATGATTCAGTAAAGGAGTTACCCTAAATTCTCTTTCTAAGCAACTGACCCAGGTACTTAGATTTCCCGCAGCAGCAGAGATGCTTTCTCTCTGCATCTTCCACAGAGCTTCCAGTCAGAGCAAAAAAGAAGTACCATATTTTCTTAGCCACAAATATATATCTTTAGTATGTTTGTATTGGCTTGGGGGCAGAGGAGGCAGAGAAGAAAAAACTAACTTCCAAAAAATTTGCTTCTAATTCCCTTTGAAACATTGAAAAGCCAACCTTCTAATGGTGTTCCAAATATTTCCAATTTAAAAAAAGAAATAGAATTGACTGGAGGTTAAAGAGTTTCTAAAATTAGTCATACTTCCCTTTCGTGCACCAAACATGCCCCACATATGCATCTGCCACTGAAAACAAAACAGAGAAGCCAAGGAACTGTGAGGTTTTTGTTTGGACAAAACGCTTGCAATGACCTTTTGTCGTCAAGCTGGAACTTGTCAACTCTCCCAGTCCAATTTTTGGAGATTTGAAAGAGTCTTGCCTGGTTATCTGGTGTTTCTCCTTGAGTTAAATTCTAAAGGTAAGCTTGCAGTAGCGTGTGTGGCTGGGAGTGTAGAGTACGCTTACCTTCTCTACGATGTATTTCTTTAATAAAATATAGGATGAAAAAGAAATGAAGTCAGTAAATTTCTACCATCATCTTCTTCTATTAAAATTTCATAGAATCAATTTAGTGTTAGAAGAGACCCCCACAGTCCTCTAGTCCAATTCCTTCATTTGAAAGATGAAGAAACAAGCCTAGAGAGGATAAGCTTCCCACTTCAGTAGGAAGTAGTGGAACATACATTTGAACTCTTATCTTTTTTCACTCTTTCATCTGACCCTTCCTGTCTGTGGAGGCTCAACAGCTATTTCTGACTCCAGTACAAGGAAACAGAATAAGAGACTGAAGAAGAAAGGACTCCAGACAGCCATGACTAATATGGTTTTCTCCTCTTCCTTTCTTAAGACGTCAGTGAATCATAGGACAAGCTGGGGGCTGAAAACAGTGTATATCCGTTTATTAACGAGCTTTAATTATCGCTCTGTGAGGCTGAACACAGGTCTCAAGTCTGGATCCAAAGCCACCTATAAAATTTTCTGGGTTGATAATCAGATTCTAACCCTTTACAGCAGGATGACTTTGTCTTTGGTAGTGAGAACGTTCTGGGAGAACAGACCCATCATCATCTGTAAAGAAGCATCAAAAATACCTTTTTGCAGGGTGGACCCCAGTTCAGAAGCTATTTCCCAGAAGGCTCTCTGTGTAAAGCACTATAACCTTAAACTATTACATAAATGCTAGGTATTATCACCGTTAATATAAATGGCCCTTGGAACTCCTCTTTAAGTTTATCTGTTACACACACAGAGGCAGGTAAAGCTTTTAAGCTTTTAAAAAGTATGGCTATTGTCTTCCAGGCAACACAAGCCCAGCTGCTCCTTCACAAAACCTGTCCATGTCCATTACCCTGACTTTTGTCTCCATGATGCTCTTTTCTAGTGGGGAAGATATTTCTTTGAAATCAGCTAAGCTAAACCCAGTCAGCTCAGAATTCCCGAGACGATGCATCTTCATCTTAATGCAGCCCATCTTCCATGTTGTTGCTTCTGCTGCTGCTTCTGCAAGATCTAAACCAGATCTCCAAATAAAATGCCCAAGAGGAGCCTGGCACGCCCCTCAGAATTTGCTAGGATTGCAAATTCTTATCGTCTCTGACATTTTCCACCCTTCCACAGAACCCAGCATCTCATCCATCTCCCCCTTTCCACCTCAAATGAGAATGTCTCACTTTTGTCTTGTATTTCCAGTGCCTGGCATTTAGTAAGCACACAGTGGTTTTTCATTTATTTGTTCACGCATTTATTCATTTATAGAAGTTGAGTTCAAAATCTAGGTGTGCACCTTGCTACCTGTATGACTGGAAAAATTGCAACCACTCTGGGCCTCAGTTCCGTCATCTACAGAATGAGAAGGTTAGACTAGGTAGTTTTTCATTTGTGTTGTCCCTAGGAAATGCTTTTGAGTGATTCATACATTTTCCTTCAAAAACTAACTGCAAGAAATTAGAAAGAAAATGGCTGCCCATTAATTGGGAAATGACTGAAAAATTATAGAAGATGAATATGATAAAACAGAACTGCATGATAAGAAATAACAAATGTTAGGAATACAGAGAAACATAGGAAGACTTGTATGAATTGATACAGTGTGAGGTAAGTAGAACCAAGAGAACAATAGCCATGGTGGCCATAGAAATATAAAGAAAAGGGAATTTTAAAATAATAAGTCATTATTAGGATAACCATTTGTGATAACCAGTGGAAAATAGCCCTGGAAATTAGATGAAGAAGCACCTTCCTCCTTGTAGCAGAATGGTTGATAACTAGCGATGCAGAATACTACATAAACCATCAAATAACAGCTACTATATCGGTTGACTTCACATAATTGTTTATCTTTGTTACAAAAGACAATTCATTTCTAAAATTATTTGGAGGCACCAGGGAAGGAGTCAGTGGAGAAA
>JAQQSK010011554.1:0-12232 GCA_028658325.1 Potorous gilbertii
GAAAGGGAAAGATGAGGAAGTAGTGCATTCCAGACATGGGGAACAGCTTCAGCAAGTGTGCAAAAGTGGAAGATGGTTTAGTTAATACATCTGATAAATTAGTTCAGCTTGGCTAGAATGGCTAGACCATGTGAAAGTACATGGCGTGAAACAAAAGTAGAAAGTTGTATGTTGGAGAAAAATTGAAGAAGGCCTTTTAAATGCCAGGCCAAGGAGTCTATCTTTTATGCAAGAGGCCAGACAGACCTACTGATGATTTTTGAGCAGAGAAGTGATGTCATCAGATTATTTTGTTCACTTTGTAGAACACAAATTTGAGAGGGTTGCAGGCAGGGAGGTTAACTAGTAGGTTATCATAATAGTCTGGGTAAGACATAATAATGGCCTGAAATAGGGTGGCAGCTATGTGAGTAGAGAGAAGGGCTTAGACACTAGAGCTATTATGGACGAATAATTGAAAGTATCTGCCAACTAACTGGATTTTTGGGTGAGGAAGAGGGAAAGGGAGAAAAGAGTCAAAGATACAAAACTGGTTGATTTGAAAGGGTGTCTAAAATATTCAGGATAGGAGGGAATAAGCACTCTTAAACACCTGTTATGTGCCAGGCATTGTGCTAAGTGCTTTATAAATATTATTTATAAATTTTCTTAGTTAAGAGCATTTACAAAAATGCTATTATATAGCACTTTTAGCAAACACATTGCCATAAAGTTAGATATACCTTTACTCATATAAAGACAGGTTCTGCTCTCAAAAAGTTTTGTATCTGAAAATGGAAGAGTTACATACAGATAGGATATGATTTTTTTTTAAAAAGACTCTGTTCACCAGTGGTCATTTCTTACTTCAATAAATCAATCAATAAAAATTAATTAAACATCTACTATGTGCCAGGTACTATGCTAAGTGCCTTCACTATTCAAGATTAAAAATTATTTTTAACTTTGTTCTTGGGATACAGCTTTGCCCTGTAAATTTATAATTCACATCCCCAGTTCCATAGTAAATATTCAGCGATTAATAATATACCTTTTGAAAAAAGGGACCACTAAGATATTATTTTTAAGAAAAAACATTGACTAAGGGAACAGCTGAACAAATTATGGCATAAGAATATAATGTAATATGAAAAATTCAGAGAAATTTAGGAAGATTTATAGGGATAGATGCAAAATCAATATAACTAAAAGAAAAATATGCACAATGGTCATATTAATATAAAAAAAGTAATATTTGATGACAGAGATCTCAGATCAATGCAATGAACATTTTTGAGACCAGAGAATAGACTATGACACATACCACCCCTCCTCACAGTAGAGAAGTAGCCAACTGTAAGTGCACAAAAAGTACTGAGTGCCCACATTCCTATCAAATGAAAATTCTTGGGGGTACAAAGAGGTAGGCAAATTACTAATTAATCAGTTATATTAACAAGTCTAGCCTCTTCCAGTTTAATCCATCAAGCTAACTCTATTAGAAACATTCATTAAGTGCCTACCATATACACAAAGCATTGCTTCACTTCTTAATTCTTCTCTGCTTTACCTTCAACCTTTTTCAATCTCCAATAATTGAGGAAACAAAGCATTTTCTGGTTGTTATTGGGCATAACTCCTAATTCTGGCACAATCTGCATTTCTTTATGTCCCGATACTCCAAGTCCATCGCTCTAATGCAGTTTGGTTCCCATTGCCAGAAATCTCTTGAAACAAACTTTGCAATCTTTTGACCTAGGTCAGCTTTCATTAGCCGCACCTCTGCTCTCTGATCTGTTAATCGAGAGATTTTGCTGTTCACTGAACTTTCCCCTCAGTTCCTACACTCTTAAATTCTGACACTTCTAGGTTTTTCCTTTCACACATCCCCTTCCTTCACCTTCAGTAACAAGTCTTCTGTTCAGTTTCAGTCAATACAGATTTTTACTTATGGAGAAACTGCATATTTGAGATAGTAAATTCATGTACTTATCTAAGTCAGTTGTTGTTTGGTATAAAGGCAGATTACAATAACGATATCTATATAATTTTGGAGGTAGGTTATTCCTCACATAGGGACTCCAATAACTTGTACTCTGGTTTTTGTATCATCTATCTATCTATTTCCCGTGGATTTTTTTCTCGTTTCTCTGATCTTTCTTCAATATTTTGTGGCTCACTATTCCCTTATATTTTCAGGACTAGTTCCTCTTCATCTTACCTCCTGGAAGTGTGAACAGGGGCTGCCTCAGCATTTCTCTCCATAAATTATTAAAAAAACAACAACACTAAAACCAAAACCAAAGCTTTTGTGACAGTCAGGATACTCACTTGGAAGCCTGAATCCATTCTTCATAGAGTTCAAAGGTCATGAGAGGTTCTGGCAACTCTCTGAGATAAGACTTTAGAGCTCCTGGATATGAACAAATTATTTACCATCATCAATTATGATTGGCTAGGGGAAGGCACTTGATAAGTGGTCTTATATATAAATCTCAGAAGGCTTGGATTAAGAGCACTGAGTATAGTACTTGGGCATTACAATGAGAGTAGATACCTGCTGCTTTTCTTTCACAATCATTCTTGGACAAGGAATGTTGGACAAAAGAAAGAACTGATTATTATTTGTTTTGTCTTGACCCTTTTTTGTGGTGTGACTTGGAACAGGATATACTACCCTTGGACATCTCAAAGGCATGATGGGAATTCATCGCTTTTAGTGTCCCAGAAACACCTACCTTAAAGGTCTACTCAGTCCCTTCCTGAAAATCCCTGTCTAACTCAGTCATGTGACAACCAGGTAACTCTATTACCTGCAATAGCATGAGGGTCAGCTGAGTATTCCTGTACATCCAGTACGCAGCAGTCCAGGGCAGCTTTCAGCTTTTTCAGTTTAGAAGCAGAAGGAGCCACTCTGAAAAGGCCCTGCCAGAAAGACAGAAAAACAATAAAAGTATTAATAGGAGCAGATCCTACAGATCAGAAACTGAAAGACATGTCAGTCTCACCAGACAAATTCTTAGGCTTCTTTTCACGGAAAATCTATATTAAAGCAGAACGTTATTTTGGAAACTTGGAAAGTTGGAAAGCAAAGGGTGTGTTATAGTGACTGTCAGTCAAACTTTGTACCCTCGGGCTAGGGATAGACAGATAATGATTTTAGGGGAACAGCCCTCTTTGTACCCAGAATATTTGCTCTAAATCTGTTTTCTATAACCATAAAACTTCCTACACCCTCTGACCCTTAGAGTGTCAGCTAGAGTACATCTAAGAGACCTACAGAATGGAGAAGAGAATTAGAAGAGTAGAGTCTGAAGGAGTGGAGGGAGAATTTAGGAGAGAATTGGAGAGGAGTCTCCAACACAAGTTAGGAGCTAGAAAGGAGGTTGGTTAAGTACCTTTTGGACATCAATTCACTCTTTTCCTCCTTTCATTCTGTAATGCTAAGGTCTTTATTACACTCATAAAAGAGCTAAACTCAAATCTCTTGGGAGTGACTCAAGATGGCCATGATCTCTCTGTTCACCCTGACTTCTCTGCCAGGTAGGACATTGTTAACCAGCTCCTCTCCTTAAAATTCTCTCCTTTAGCTTCCAAACACTGTATTAATCTGCGTCTCAACTTAGCTCTCCAACTGTACCTTCTTTATTTACTTTAATTGTTCTTCTATGACCAACTATCTCCTAAAAATATGGGTTACTCAAGGCTCAGTCCTTGGCCTTCTGGTCTTCTCCCTTTATACAATATCCTCCTATACCATGTGCTGGAAAAAATTAAATTAGACTTACTTGAAGTCTTTAAATAAAGGCTTATTGGCCATTTGCCAGTATCATTGTTGAGGTGATTTTTGTTCATTTATGGGTTGTATTAAATGACTTCTGAGGTTCTTTACAATTCTGAGATTCTGTGTTCTTGAGTCAGGGATGCCACTGGACCATTCAGGAGGAAGTTGTTGATGCAGGACAGTTGTTCAAGAGAAAGGTTAAAACAGGATATATAAATTTGACAGTCATCTACATGGAGATGATGAAACCACTCATTGAAGCAGATAAGAGAGAGAAGTTGTAAGACAGAAGAAAAAAGGGATCAGGATAGAACTTGTGGAAGATGGATGAAGATCTAGTAAAGTGCAGGAGCAGTAAGACAGAGAGGCAAGAACAAGGAGAGAACAGTATCAAGGAAACCAAATTAGGATGGTTTTTGTTGTATGTAAGTTCTTGTTGCATCCTTGAATCAGCTAGGGCAGGTAACCTTGCTGGTGGTAGCATGGGAGGTAAGAGACAGTTGTGGAGTGACCTTAGAGTCAGTAAGCACCAGCTTGTGGATTTTTGGTTGTTAGTTTTAAGCTTTCAGATTCTGGATTTAGTCAGCTGAAGTTGTTTTATCTTTGGCATATAATTTCTATTTTGAAAATGTTTGAGAGATCATGGGGATCAGAGAAAATGTGTAATCTTTTCTATTTTTCCTCATGTGACCCAATCTCTTTTAGCTATTAATTTTTTTTGTTCTGCCTACAAATATGACCTAATCTCCCTTAGTCTTAATAAACCTTCACTTAATTTGATATTCCATGACCTGTTTTCCCACTTCCCTCTTTTAAAGCCACACTTAGACAAGATTTTCTGTATTCAGGAATTCACAGCCTTTCTTCTCACTGACTTCTTACTCTTGCAATCTGCTTCTGACTCCATTACTATCGAGGTCACCAAAAAGAACTCACATACAACAAAAGCCATCCTTGTGGCCTTCTCCCTCTTTTCAGTGCTATGGAGATTCCAGCTTTAGGATGTGGAAGTTTGTTTGGGCTATAAAAACCAGTTTGGTCACAGTCAACGAGGAAAAAAACCTGTTGGGGGATGCAACCCCATAGCACTAGCATTGTAAAGCTATGGACTGCCAGTGTTGGGGGAAGACAGCATTATAAAGCTCTGAATAACTGGCCAGGCCAGAGAACTAAAAAACAAAAGGGAATGAGGCAGGTCACCAGGATATATGTGTGTGTGTGTGTGTGTGTGTGTGTTCCACCAAGACTGGAATAGAGCACAGCACTTAGGTGGGGCCAGATGTGACTACCCAAAAGGCACTTGAGGCAGAGACTGAGGTTGTTGAACCATGCATGGAAGGAGGTTGTGACATTTTGAGATGCAGCCCCTAAGACTACAATTAGAAAGAAGGAAGGGTAAATAAGGGGACCAAAAAAGTCTCAAATTATGAAAGATTTCAGATATAAGAAAACTCAGATATTGAATATAAACAGATAAAATCAACAGGAAAAACCACAACCTCAGAAAAATATATGTTCTCCAGATCGAGAAAATGCTATTTTCTGCAAATACTGCAAAGTAAAAGAAAATGTGCCAACATTTTATGTGACAGAGGACACCGTGGAATGTGAAGAGAACAAGGAAACACAACACATTTGTCTCAAGTATTTCAAAAGAGAAATGAGAAGTCCTTCACAACCAAAATAAAGGGCAGAATGGAAAATTTTGGAATCTTCAATGGTAAGTGCAACCAAAGAAACAAAAAAGAGAAAAAAATATTGGGAAGGCAAATATCCAGAAGTGAAGTAAAATCAAGAAGAGAAGCAAAGAACAATAACATTTTAAAGCCATCCTCACTATACAAGCAAATACACTGATTTTGAATATAGGATAAGTAGAGATAATCTATGGATCGTAGATTGCCCAGAACACGGCAAAAATCTTAACCAAAAAAACTCCAAAACCTTAGCACCACAATGCAGAAAATAATAGAAGAAAAATGCCCAAAACTTCTGAATATAGAAAATGAAATTTCAGTTGAAAGAATTTACAGATTGCCTGTAGCAAAAAACCCAATGCTGCCAACTACAAGACATATAATGGTTATGTTTAACAATTCAGTTAAAAAATGGCATGTACTACAAATGATTGGGAAAAGGAACAAATTAAAACTCCCCAATTAAATACTAAATTAGAAATTCTGAAAACCAAAGGAGAGATTAATAAAACTGAAATTAAGAATACTATCGAACTAATAAATAAATAAATATATAACAAAACTAAGATCTGAATTTATAAAAAAGCTAAAAAACTGGTTGGTTAATTTATTTTAAAAAAGAAAGAAAACCAAATTATAGCATCAAAAATGAAAAGGGTGAATTTACCACTATTGAAGAGGAAATCAAAACAATAATTAGGAGCTATTTTGTCCAACTGCATGCCAATAAATTTGACAATCTTAGTGAAATGGGTGAATAATTACAAATATATATACTGCACAGATTAATAGAAGAAGTAAAATACTTAAATAATCCCATTTCATAAAAAGAAATAGAAAAAGTCATTAATGAATTCCCTAAGAAAAAAGTCTCCACAGCCAGAAGAATTAAGGGGAACTAAGTGAATTCTATCATTTCAAGAACAATTAATTCTAATGTTATGTAAACTATGTGGGCAAATAGGCAAAGAAGGAGTCCTACCAAATTCTTTTTATGGTATGATACAATGCTGATACCTAAACTGGGAAGAGTCAAAAAAAGAAGGAAAATTATAGGTCAATTTCCCTGATAAATATAGAGGTAAAAATTTTAAATAAAATATTAGCAAAGAGATTACAGCAACCAGATAGGACTTACACCAGGAATGCAGGGTTGGTTCAATATTAGGAAAAATTTTAGCATAACTTTAGAAAGAAAATTATAGGCCAATATTATTGCCAATATTACTAATGAACATCAACTCAAATATTTTAAACAAAATTCTATCAAACCAACTACAGTGATTTATTCATAAATCATCCATTATACTCAAGGGGGATTTAGGGAATCCAAGGATGATTTGATGTGAGGAAAACAATCAATATAATTAATCATATTAAAAACAAAAACATGCAAATAACAATGTCTACGATAACAATTATGCAAGGACAAATAACTTTGAAAGATGTAAGAACTTTGATCAACAAAATGACCCACCATGATTCCAGAGGACTCATGAAAAAACATGCTACCCACTTCCTGACAGAGAGGAGATCAACTCAGGGTGAAGATTGAGACTTTTTCTTTGGACATGGCCACTACAGGAATTTGGTTTTCTTAATCATATGTTTCTTTGTACAGATTTTTTTTTCTTTCTAACTAATTGGAAGGAAGAATTGGAAGGGAAATAACATGAATTTTCACTGTCTTCAAAAAAATTATTTTAAAAAAATTAAAAAGAAAGGCATGAGAGGATAGGAGCCCTGGAGGGACTGGGTTGAGATAGATGGAGATGAATGATCAGAACGCTGTAATGGGGGAAAGGGTATTTTTCCCTTGATAGATCAATTTTGGATCACAGTATGGAGGATGGAAAGGATGAGAAATAACCTCTACTCCCATTTCAAATAGTTAGAAGGTAATTTTGGGTGTCAGAAACAAATTTATTATATTGTCATTAATCATAGGTTTCTAATAAATGCTCAATAAAATGATCCTCCTTCTGGTTCAAAACATTCTTTCTTTGGTGTTTTAGAAAGAACAGGCTGATAACACCATGGATGTGAACACCAGTCAACTGATACTTCTCGACATCAAACTCCCACCTTCTGCTTTAAGCATTTCTGTCATGAATAAAGACAATCATTTTTGGGAGTTATATGGAAGATAGATTGAAGAGGAGAGAAGGAAGGCAGAGTCCAATTAGGAAAGTATTTCAGAGATCCAACCCAGACTTTGACATATATCCAGAAGATATTCTGCACACAAAGAATGAGCTTGGCTTCTGTCTGATATCAGAGGTCCTAGTCTTAGACGGGGTCCTGGCAGTGAGAGGTCTTGTGTATATAGTCTTTAACAGTTATGCTGGGACAGGGTGTTGTTGCTTTTCTCTGATGGCTCAGGCAATTAGGGTTGAGTAGGTGGTGCCTCCAAATGAGGCATGAAGTTCTGAGGTAAAGTCTACAAATCTAGAACTTGAGAGTAGCTAGAATTAGAGCCTGAAACTCCTAGGTCTTGTGATGGAAGGAAAAGAGTAGGTTATGGGGCAGGAATTTTGGTGTCAGCAGCAGTTAAGTTGGCATTTGAAAGTAATGTTTTCTTGCTCAAAAACTGTAATGAGTCCCTATTTCCTACTGAATTAAACTTAGCCCAGTGTTCTAATTGTCTCATAAACCCTTTACACTGAATTCATTCCAGCTTCCATAGTCTGTTCTTGCTATTTTCTTTACCCAAAATATTATATTATCTATTTAAAAACATTTATTTACCACCTACTTTGGATAATAAAATATGCTAGTGGGGGTCAAAGGAAGTATGTGATAAATACGATAAAATTTGAGAGATGTAGTATCACATGCAGGAATTTATGTTGGAAGAACTAGGACTATAAAGCGGAACAAGGTCACATAGAACTTTTTTCATGGAAGATCAGTCTCCTGAGAGTGATATGAAAATGATGGGTTTGTACCTGATGCAATGCATGCATACCTACCTCCTCTTGCATTCCACATTCAAGAAGCATTGTTACACATGCCTCAATAGGGAATGCAATTTCCCTTCCACTGACTGCCAGGTGTTCCTCCAAGGGTTTTCCAAAGGATGGTTTTTCTACCCATGCCTCTGTTGGGGAAGCAAAAGGAAGATGAAATTTGCAAACTGATGGATAGGAAACTCTGTATCTTAAAAAAATCAAGGTTTACCCAGCCTTACTTGCTATGACAGGAACAAGGGGAATTCTCATTTGTGCCCATTAGCTGAAACACAGGTAATGGTAGACACTCAACTAGTATGTCCATCACCCTGGGTGAAGTGTTGGCACAATGTACCATGGCTTACTATTCTGATCTCTGAAATTCCATCTAGCTCTATAGTTTTATATGCCCCTAATATAAATATGTTTTGTCTCTTTAAGGGCAGATCAAATGACAGACCTATTTAATTGAATCCCTTCTTTAGAAAAGAGCAAAATATGGACTTCCAAAACAGAGGCTGAGTATAAGTGCAATGACAATGAGGAATGTGGTCACTTCATCCTCATCCAGATGACAAAAAAGAGTTCTGTTTGATTGCTAGAAACCCTCTACTAGTAAAGGAAGTTTTGCACTTACCCTGTTGTGCTTTTATTTGAGGCAAAACATTCTGCAATAGCGTCAGTGACTTCCTATGGTATTCTGCTTGCACTTCTATTAGCTGAGAAGAAACAGAGGCAAACATTTCTTACTAAAGGGCCTTAGGCAAGAAGCAGGCTTAAAGCACACTGTTCATTGTTATGGTGGCTTAAGCTCAAGCTTTCTTGGGGAAAAGGGAGAAAAGTAGAAAACCAATCTTGCCTCACTATAATTTAATCTACTCCCTCCCCACTGCCAATATCACCTAAAATAATGCTCATGCTCATGCTCCTGCTTCAGCTTCAGCCACTTTCTCTGATCAAAAGAGAGACACAAGTGACTCTAAAAGGATAATAGTGAAAATAAGAGGTTCGTTCATACTAGAAGGTGGAGTCCAATATAAATAGCTATTTCTTTAGTACTCTGGTGAAAAGGGATAACTACAGCACTTACCTCAAAGGCTGGTTGTGAGGGTCAAGTGAAATAACGTACATAGATAGTGCCTTCAAGCACTATATAAATGTAAAATGGTATTCTTATCCTACGTTGCCATATTATCTCCCCATAACAAAATGGAAAATTAGAAACCAAAACAAACATTTAAATATCTATTTATCACCTATTTATCAATCCATTGATCTATCATCTATCAGAAATATAAGGAAGAAAAAGGAATAGGTTATTGTGGAATAGAGAGGGGAAAGATACTCTCCAAACTTTAGAGTACTAGGAAAGAAAATGTCAGAAAATGTAATTGTTTACCATTCACAATTGAATGACTCAGGTTTCAACAACTGAATTTTGGATAAAATTGACTTTGCTGCAGTGGGTGGGGTATATCCAGACTGATATACAACTTTTAGAAAGTATCTTATGAATTGAAATTGATCTGGGCGCTGTACTGTAGCTGTATTGTGGAAGCATATTAAGCACCCTTCCATACTTTTCTCTTTAGGCTTCATATTACAAAATAATGTTAGCACAGCAGTTTAGTCTCAAGTGCTTAGTCTAATTTGAATGAAAAATCTTATCAACTAGTTCTGAAACAATATGCTATACATTTCCTCTACCAGTTGTTCTGCTTGCTTTCTACTCCACAAACATCATGACCCAATGCAGAGTACCCTATGGCACTACCACCCTGCCTTACTTTAGTTTCCTTTTTTGTACTATCTTTCCCCCATTAGATTATAATCTCTTGGAGGGCAGGGATTGTCTTTCTTTTTCTTATTTTTATCCCCAGCACTTAGTGCCTGCATATAGTAAGAGTTTAATAAATTTTTACTGACAATGAAATCTTTTTATAGGCCTTTTTAATAAGGGGATAACTAGTTTCTAAAAGGAGAGCCTTAATCAGATCAGAAAGGACACCTCCCCGAAACTGATTAGGAATAAGAGAAGGAAGAACATCTTTGATTAATTTAATTAAGGGAAATATCTCTTAAGTTCATAGACATCATACAAAGAGTAATCTTTGGAGAGAGCAATCAAAGAGGGAATGAATGAATAGCTTTAGAACATGATTATTCAGAGTACATCTGAAAGTTGAGTGATTATTGTACCACTTAATTATTCAACATAGATTTGCCTAGAGTTTGTCTTCCTGTTTAATCTTTATGACAGCATTTTGTCTTTTGTGTTGGGAATACTATAAATTGTGAGTGGAAATGGCTGATGACATATTCAAATGCAGGAGAATTTTTTCTCTAAGCGGAGGTACCCAGAATTATTTAACTATTAAATTTACATCTGACTTATTTGTGCCTAAAATTTAATAAAAAATTTTACTCTCACACCATCCTGCATGACACTTATCCTTCATAAATTCACCAAAGGGGACTACCCAATGTGGGTCAATGTGCCAAAAGCCTTCCTCATTTTCTCTATAGATGATGGGGCACTCTGGCTATCCATCTATCATCCTTTACCTTCACTACCTGACCAGTCTATCATTTCTTCTTATTATAAATTTCTTAGATAATATCTTTTACCCCCATTCTGTTCCCTGAAGTGCCTTATTGGTTATATATTGCAAATTACACCCACCAGCATGTTCTTCTTATCCTTTGAGTGATATTCTTTTGAAATTCTTCATAAACTATTGTAATCTATGTTTCAATATGGTAGGATATAGGCATTAAAAAGAATGCCAGGGCAGTTAGGCGGCACAGCGGATAGAGCACTGATCTCAGACACTTACTAGCTGTGTGACTCTAGGCAAGTCACTTAACCCTGATCACCTCAAAAAAAAATAGGCTTTTGTTTCCATTGGAAGCATGAGGTCATGAAAATAACTCTTCAATTTTCTGGAGGCAATCGAGCCAGCTCTTACTCTAGTTCAATTCTGAGCTCAACTCATTGTCCACAGGCAATTTCAGATATAGACTGATGAATAAGCTCTATAGGAGGCTGAAATCTTTATAATAGACATTCTTCATTCACTTGGTATTTTCTGTGTAAATGATGAAGATAATTTGTTTTGAAGGACCACAGAGCTCTTCTAAGAAGCTCTGCATGATTCCAGAGCTTACTGCAAACAGCACAATGCCATTTGCAAACAGGACCATCTGTAGGAACTCACTATCTTGTAAAGAAGCCCTCTTCAACTTGGATTTTGCCCTGGATCTTTTTTATTGCAATGGCAAACACTGTGGAAACACATAAAATTTTCTAATTTATATCTTGCCAGATGTTTATGATCAGATGGTTGTTGAAGAGGGTTGTTTGTTACAGCTTCATTTTTTGTTTAATAGAATGTCTTTTTAAAAATTATTTTTTATTTTTGGTATTTAATTTTTCCTCAGTTGCATGTAAAAACAATTTTTAACATTTGTTTTTAAAATGTTAGATTCCAGCAGCACTCTTTGTGGTAGCCAAGAACTGGAAATCAAGGAGATGCCCATCAATTGGGGAATGGCTTTTTGGTATATGAATGTAATGGAGTACTATTGCGCCATAAGAAATGATGAACAAGAAGACTTCAGGGAGGCCTGGAAGGACTTATATGATCTGATGTTGAGCGAAAGGAGCAGAACCAGGAAAACTTTGTGCACAGCAATGACCACAGTGTGCGAGAGTGTTTTCTGGTAGACTTGGAACTTTGTAATAACACAAGAACTCACTGAAAAAAAAATCCCAATGTCGATTTTCTAAGGCAAAATGCCTTCCACACTCAGAGAAAGAA
>JAQQSK010011555.1:0-12231 GCA_028658325.1 Potorous gilbertii
GCCCCCACCCACTGTATTGATACTATGTATCCTCCTCCTACTCTTTCAGACCCCCCCCCACTGTACTGATACTGTGTATCCTCCTCCCACTCTTACATATCCCCCCAACTGTACTGATAATATATATCCTCTTTCCACGCTTTCAGACCCCTGCTCCCCCACTTTCCCCCTCTCGTTAGGATCTGACATAGGATCTTGACCATACATGGAACTGAATGGATAAGTTCTTAAAGTGGATAATGAGCACCACCGACAGATGGGTCATTGGTTCCCAGCCTTGATATAATTAACACATGCTATCTTGCCCCATGTGCCATTTAGGACAGGTGGCTAAGTGACCCAGAGCCAGACTTTGTGGCTACAATATTTCTGTTGCAATCTAAGCATTCAAAGTTCTGCCCAGTGTGGAAGTCATGCTCCTGTAAAGCCTTTAAAAGCCGAGTCGCAAGGCTCACAGTTGACAGTCCCAAATCCCAAAATTGCTTGAGATTTTTTTCTTCTCCGTTTAAAAAAATGACATCTTTTAATATTGAAGAAGTTATGGGGCCCTTTGCAACTCTGAAAGTTCTGTAAGTATTTAAAGTAACAATTCGAAAGGAAAAGTTAGAATTACAGATTTTGGATGGAAAGGGAGGCATTACTCTCTAATTTTCTGGAGTTCTCTAGTATGTCTTTTGCAAACATTTTCTCCCTTTTTTTATACCTCCTTTGGCTTTTCTTCCCCTCAGTCTTTCAGCTGAGAATTTTGCCTTATATTTCAGTCAATAAACATTTATTAAGAGCCTGTACTATGTGCCAGGCACTGTGCTAAGGGCTGGGAGTGCAAATATAGAGAGAAACAAAGACAGTCCTTCTCTTCTACAGGTTAATAATCTAATGGGGAAGACAAAACACTAAAGGAATTGAAGGGGATGGGGAGAGGTAGAGAAGTAGGAAAGCAGTGGAGCTAGTGGAAAACCAAGAGGAAAACTGTGCTGAGCCCCCTCCTTAAGTAGAAGCCTTGGAGCCTCTGCCCTTACTCTAGTCAGAGGGTCCAATCAGAAGGGCAGAGGGCACTGAAGAGATGTGAGGACTGGGCAGATTCATACTTACAGCATAATGAGATTTCCCAATGATGCCTTTTCCTGAGGAAGGAAGGGAGATGGAGAGGACTGAAGCAGTGGAATTGGTAGGAAATTGGGAGAAAAACTTTACTGAAAAAATGAAGAGCATTTGCTTAATCATCTCTTTGCCATCTTATATCTCTCAAATGTCTTCTGCCTCTATCTCTTACTTCCCCCTTGTCTCATATGAAGAGGTAGCTTTTCTTGCCAAGGCAAATTGTTTTCTGTGCACAAGGGATCCCCTCCCCTCTTCCCTTCACCAGCAGATTGCCCCTTTTGTCATCTCCATGTTCTTTCTAATCTTCAGTTGTCTCTCTATCTACTTAGTTGTTGCATCCCTTCTTCTTATAAACACATCTATATCTCCATTCCTCAAAGAAACCTTCACTTTATCTACCCCTGCTAGCTGTCATCCCATCCCATTAGCTGTCATCCCCTATGTCTTCACTTTCATGGCTAAATGCTTTGAGAAGGCTGAGGGTCATATACATTGGCAGGAAATCAGTAAACCTTTGTGACATAACTGCTATGTGCCAAGCATGGTCTTAAAGGCTGAGCATACCAAAGAAAGGTAAAAGATAGTCTCAGCTCTCCATGAATTAGTCTAGTGGGAGAGATAACATGTAAACTACTATATAGTAGTAGAGACAGCTAGGTGGCAGCAGGAGATAGAGTTCTAGGCCTGGAATTAGGAAGAACTGAGTTAAAGATCAATCCTCTGATATTTTCTAGTTATGTGACCCTGGGCAAGTCACTTAACCTCTGTGTGCCTCAGTTTCCTTTTCTGTAAAATGGCGTTAATAGTCACACCTACCTCCCAAGGTTGTTGGGAGGATCAAATGGGAAAATATTTGCGAAGGGCTTGCACAGTGCCTGGCATGCAGTAGGCTCTATATACACACTAGCTATTATGAGACATATATACAGGATACGTGGAAATGATCAGTTTGATTCAGTAAACATTTATTCAGCACCTGCTATGTTCCAGGCACTGTGCTAAGCCCTGAGGATATAAGAAGAGGCAAAAGAAAGTTCCTGCCCTCAAGGAGTTTACAATCTAATGTAGAAGACCACATGCAAACAAATAATATGAAGCAAGCTATATATAGAATAAGTAGGAAATAATTAAAGGCACTGGAATTAACAGGGGTTGGGGACGGCTTCTTGTAGGAGGTGGTATTTTAGTTGGAACTTAGAGGAGGCCCGGGAGTTCTGTAGTTGGAGTGGAGGAGGGAGAATATTCCTCACAGAGAGAGTACCTGGAGCCTAGGGACTGTGTGGTTTGTGAATCAGTGTCACTGAATTGAAGTGTATCTGTTGACGAGTAAGATGTCAGAAGACTGAGGAGGTAGGAGGCGGCTAGGTTATGAAGAGCTTTGAATGCTAAATGATTTTGCTTTTACTCCCAGAGGCTATAAGGAAGCCGCCGGGGTGGGGAGTTATTAGAGTTCATTGCTTTAGAGTTTATTTAGGTGTGTGTATGGGGTGGGGTGGGGTGTGAAGAAGTGGAGTTCCTGTGGTTAGACTTGAGTTTTAGGAAACTCATTTTAGTGGCTGAATGGAGAATGGATTGGATGGAGTTGGGAGAGACTGGAGGTAGGTAGATCTGTTGTTCAGTCATCTTTCAGTTGTGTTCAACTCAACCCATTTGGAGTTTTATTGGCAGATGCTGGAGTGGTTTGCCATTTCCTTCTTCAGCCCATTTTACATATGAAGAAATGGAGGCAGACAGGTTAAGTTACTATTCACTGTGTCACCTAGCTGGCTTAGGCAGGTCTACTGGCAGGCTAACAACAGAGAGAAAGTACTAGAATGAAGGGGATGAGGGAAGGTTTTCAAAGCCAGGAAAGGCAGGAAGCATTTCTGGAATGGAGAAACAGGCAGTGAAAATGCCCAGAATTTAGAGTTGGAATTTCAGTTGGGAGAGGCTGGTGTTACTGGTTTGGAGAATGTAGGGGAAGGAATATAAGGTGTAAGAAAACTGGCAAGGTGGAGGGAAACAGGTGATGAAGGGCTTTGGGGGTCAAACAGGATTTTCTGTTGGATCCTGGAGAAGCCTGAAGGCCATTTACAATTGCTGTCTCCACTTCCTTTCTTTTCATTCTCTTCTTAACTCTTCTTTTCACTTTCAACTTCATCATTCCACTGCAACAGCTCTTTAGAAGGTTACCAAAAATTTCTTAGTTGTCAGATCTATGGCCTTTCCTTGTTCTTCACCCTTCTTGACCTCTCTGCATCTTTTGTGTTAACTTTCTTCTCTTTGATGCTTCTCTCTAGGATTTTATGACATCATCTGCTGGTTCTCCTTCTATCTGTTGTACCACTTTGCTTCTTAACCTTCTGGATTTTTATCCAGGCCCATATCAGATAAAGTTCTGTTCTGGATTTTCTTCTCTTTTTCCTCTAACTCTTTTCCTTGATGATCTTGTCAGCTCCCATGGAATCCATTGTCTGTTCTCTTGCAGATGATTCTAGATCCATTTATCTATGCTTAAATTCTCTCCTAACTTTCAGTTTTTCATCTAACTGCCCATATATTTCAAACTGGGTGTCCCATCAAAAACTCTTGTACATCTTAAACTCAGCATGTCAAAAATAAAACTCATTATTTTTCTTCCCAGTTCCTCTGCTCTTCCTAACTTACCATTTACTGTCAAGGGTAGCACCATCCTCCCAGGCTAGTAATCTCGATGTCATCACTCCTCACTCTGTCTCACCTCCCCATACTTAATCTCTTCTCAGAGCCTGCAGGATTTTCACCTTAGCAGCATCTTTCCAATATGCCCCCTTTTCTCCTCTGATACTGCCCGCCTCTAGTGCATGCCCTGTCACTTCATACTTGGTCTACTGTAATAGCTTGCTGGGGATCTGCCTACCTCAAGTCTCTCCCCACTTCATTCCATCTTCTGTTCATCTACCAGAATGATTTTCCTAAAGCATAGGTCTGACCTCCTGACTCCTTTGCCTCCAGGATCAAATATAAAATTCCCTCTTTGGCATTCAAAGCCCTTCATAACTCATAACAAAGCCCCCTTCCTACTTTCTGGTCTTCTTATGCTTAACTCCCTGACATAGCAACAATGACCTTCAGGTGGTTCCATGAGTAAGACGTGCCATCTCTTGACTTTGGGCATTTTCTCTGGCTGTTTTTCTTTCTTAGAGTGCTCTCCCTACCCATCTCCCCCTGACTTCCTTTAAGTCTCAACCCAAATTCCATCTTCTACAGGAAGCCTTTCCCAAACCCTCTTCAGTGGTATCTTTGATTTCTTAACTATTTCCTGTATGTAGCTTGTTTATACGTATTTGTATGCTTGTTGTCTCCTCAATTGGATGATGAGCTTCATGAGGGCAACTTTTGGGTTCTTTTTATATCCCCAGTGCTTAGTATACTGCCTGGCGATAGTAGGCTTTTAATAAGTTATTTACTGACTGATACACATATAGACACATTTCATATATATATATATGAATATGTATGTATATGTATGTATACACACACACAAACATATCTTGTTTATGCATGATTGTGTGTTATCTGCAGACTGTGAGCTCCTTGCTTTTCTTTGTATCCTTGGCACTTAACACAGTTCCTGGTGCCTAGTAGGTGCTTAATAAATACTTGTTTACTGACTGATATGTGTGTCTTGTTAGGTGAACGTCCAAATATTTTATATTGTGTTTTTTGTATATTTATAATATTTTTGTAGTTATTTTGAGTGAAATTTGTGTCTTCCTTCTGAGTTTTGATGGTAACATACAGATGACTTACATGGATTTCTTTTAGGTCCTGCTATTTTAGCAAAGTTAGTTGAATCTTTCAGGTTTTTTAACTAGACTATTGTTACATGCAAAAATGGTGTTTGTTTTCTTGTATGATGTGATTCTTTTTCTTGTCTTATTGCTTTAGCCAGTACATCTGGTGATAAGTGAGGTAGCCATGTGATGGTGAACATTCTGGCACCGATTGTGGGACCTGTGCGAATCATTTACCCTCTGGCTTGACTTCCTCATTTAGAAAATGGAGAAAATAATAGCACCTACTTTCCAAGGTTGTTAGACACTTAGTATTCATTTGCTATTATTATTTTACAAGATGAGAAAATATTTGCAAAGTGCTTTGCAAACTTTAAGTTACTATGAACATTAGTTATTATGGTTACAATTGGGCAGATTATAACATTAACGCTCGATTTTAGATATATGCTCTTTATCTTATTAGAGAAGGGCTTACTTATTCCTGTGCCTTTTAGTGTTTTTAATAGAAATGTGTGTCTTGTCGGAAGCCTTTTCTATCTACTTATTATATTAATATAATAATACCATTTTGTTGCTTTTCTCATTATTATGGTTTATTGTGTAGTTTTTCTCATCTCGAAACAACCTTACACTTTTATTATGAACCCAATCTGGTCACAGGGTGTGATCTTTTTGATATGGTGCTGTAGCCTCTTTGCTGATAATTTATTTATTTTTTTGCATTGATATTCATTAAGGGTATTGACCTGTAAGGTTTCTTTTGGTTTATTTCGCCCTGGTTTAAATTTCAAGACTACATTTACATCATAGAAGGAGTCTGGTAGGATCCCTTATTTTCTTCTTTTTTGTGAACTATTGGTATTGGACTTAAGTGTTCTACTATTTGCTAGCATTTTGATAGAATTCCTTTGTAAATCCAGTATTCTGGGATTGTGTTTATTTCAGTTTTTGTTTTCAGTTTGGTTCATTTTTTTCTGTCATTTGGGTTTTTTTATTCTTGTCTTTCCTAAAATTTTTTTAGTTGCATTCCCACTTGCTTGGTTTCATTCTTTCTCTCCTTTAAGAGCGGATGAATGAGGGGAACAGAGACTGGAGGTCTATGCGAGAACCAAGGGTGGAGGCAGGAAGAAGGCAAGCATTTATTATTCAGCCAGCCTGTTTTGTGCCATGCCCTGTGCTCTGCACTTAACATGCAGGAATAGCAGAAAAAAGCTTACCTTTTAGCTGGGAGAATGTGACATTTACCTAAATAAGTGCCATGTAAAGCAGAAAGGTGGAGTTAAAGGGAAGATTGGAAGCGTTTCAGGTTCATTTGCAGCCTGAGTGATGAGGAAAGGCAGATGAGCTGGGCCTTGGCAGGTCCACCTTGACTGCTCTATTTGTTCCATCTCACACTGCTTTCAACTGCAATGTAAAATAATTTATAAGTGAGGATGAAACAAGATATTTGTAAAGTGTTTTGTCAACTTTAGAGTACTATAGGAATGCTTTTGCTGTTACTGTGATGATAGCGATGATGCATATGTAGAAATTACTAAAGAGAACAAAACCTGGAAAAGCAGCCAGACCAGACCAAGCCTTGAAGAGGAGACTTGTACTGGAGGCTCATGGGTGTGAGGGTATTGAAGGGTTTATATAAGGTATCTGAAGGAGGGGAGGCCACCAGAGTTGTGGAGCAAATCTTTGACCTTATTGATATTAAAAAAAGGTGAGATGAGGAACTTCAATACTACTGACGTGTGCTTACTGTTCTAATTGTAGAAAATTTTTGAGTTAACTTAAAAAGTTTTTTAAATTAAGAATTTAAGCAGCAAGCATGAATATTTTCATATACAGAGAACAGAAAAAGAGGGTTGTATATGAAACTGTGACTGTTAAATAAAATTAATTTTTTAAAAGTATATAATTTAACACAATACCTGCTTGCTTGTATGTATTGTGGTATATATGGGACCTTTTTTTCTCTCTTATCTCCTTGGAGTATCTGCCCAGTAATGTTTTGGCTTGGTTAAAGGATATGAATGGACTGGTTATTTTTCTCACATAATTCCAAATTGTTTTCCAGCGTGGCTGTAATGAGTTTGTCACTCTGCCAATAGAATGTTAATGTGTTTGTCTTCTCTCATAGCCTTGCCCAATATAGATGGTGTGTTGAGTCCTGCTATCCCAGGGGTTCTTGACTACTGGGTCCTGGGTTTCCCTGTTTGGGATCTGAGGGAAATGGAGTGGTTTGAGTATCCCAGGGCTTCCTCCTCCCTTGGGATGTCATGCTGCTTTTCCTAGGCTTGCTTGCCTCTCCCAGTGGTGGCAGTTGGGAAAGGCATTTATGTCAGTCGTTTGTGCTTAACTTAGCAACATTAATTCAGCCACCACCTACAGTACAAGGGTCTGGGAGAGGTACAGAGGTAAGTTAAACCAGACCTTGACCACCAGGAACTTACAGTCCCATTGCTGGAAAGGACACATGTAGACGTAATACAAATTCGACTCTGATAAGGTAAGAGAAACAGGAAGTGCTTGTCACCCTTCTTTCATAAACTCAGTCATTGTGGTCATTAGTAATGAAGAAGGGGAAGGGACCAAGCAATTTTGTGGTGCCAGGGACTGTGGGGGCACTTTGCAGATATCTCATTTGATCCCCACAATACTGCAAATTAGGTGCTATTATCAGCACCGTTTTATAATTGAGGAAACTGAGGCAAATGGAGCTTAAATGACTTACCCAAGGTCACACAGATAATAAATATTCAAGGCTGCATTTGAACTCAGATCTTCCTGGCTACAGCCATCTAGCTGTCATTTAGAGAATAAATTGTTCTCTAATATCCCTGCTCTCCTTTCCTCTCACATGTAGGTGAGGATTCAATATCAGTATTTAGAACTGAATAATTATAATGTGAATGAATTTCATTCACAATATTACTTCATATTGGTCTTATTTTTGTTAGCATTAATTTTTTATATCACAAGTTCCCATTTCTGACATACTGAAATCCCTATGCTTTCTGTAGGATTTCTACAAATTAATGACATTTTTTATAACAAAATGTATCTTTGAAGTGTATCATCTTTGTTAATGGAAGGATTTATATAACTAGAACATCAAAATATATCCTCAGAGTAGGGACAAGTGGTTTATTGAAATCTTGGTCAATCAATCAGCAAGTATTTAGAGTCCACTATTTACTAGGAGCTGTGGCTACAGATAAAACGAGTGAAACAGTCTCTACAGGGGAGATGACAAATACATGTATGATTTAGAAAGTATTTAGATCTTACTGAAAATACTGTGCTAAGCAGCATAGTTTTCAGGGTTTTTTGCTTCTTTAATATGAGAAAATGAATTATTAATTTGGAGAGAAAATTTAGTTCTTACAAAGCAGGGGAATGAATGGTAACAGGGGTTTGAGAGGTAGGTGTAATTATGATAGCCCAGATTCTTCTTGTTTTAAAATACACATTTCTGTTTTGTCATAGTTAAATATTTTATTCTAAGCCGGTTATAATTTGGATTCATCATAAGGAATTTGTATTAACTGTAATATCTCTGACTCGTGTTTTAGATTCTTCCATACTATTTGCAAAACAAAATGAGGTTCTTTTTTAGATAGCATAGCGTACTTTAAATAAATCAGTGAAAAAACCAGCTTCTTTTGTACTTAAAATAGCATGTGTGAGAGACAGTTGACTTTAAAAGGGCAATACTGGTACAGATTTCTCTTGGATAAACAGAAGTAGTAAAATATTTATAAAGTAGGTCATCTGTTTAAAACAACTTTTTTAATTCTTTGGCTATTTTTTAAAAAATGAGAGATATAGGGTTTTGAAACCACTCATTTAATTGTACTGGCAGCATGCCTATTACCCTTGAAGTGATCCAATTCAGTTCATATTCCTTTTCCTCTCATTATTTACATACATAATTTGTACTATACTGATATATATTTAATTTATTATGACTTAGTCTTCAAGAGTTACTTGAGGCATGTAGGGGTTGAGTGGCTTACCCCCAGTCACATAGCTTCTTTATTGTTGTTTTTCGGTTGTGCCTGACTCTTCATGACCCCATTTGGAATTTGCTTGGCAGAGATACTGGAGTGGTTTGCCATTTCCTTCTCCAGCTCATTTTACAGATGAGAAAACTAAAGTAGACTGGGTTAAGTGACTTACCCAGGGCCACACAGCTACTAAGTGTCTGAGACCAGATTTGAACTCATGAACATGAATCTTTCTGAAACCAGGCCAGTGCTCTATTGATACACTATGCCACCTAGCTGCGCAGTCACATATTTTGTAAGATATTTAGGAGTTTGGGGCCAAGACTATATATATTGCTATTTTTCTCTCTCTCTATTTCTATTTATTTATTTTTATATAAATTTTTTTTCTCATTTTCAAAAAGCTGGGGTGGTTTATTTTTTGTCCTGTGCAGTTTTTCCTTATGATTTCTTTAAATATAGCTCTGGAAAAACAGACTTTAGAAAAGCCATGTTTCAAGTAGAGCTACTTGACTCTGCCTTTAAACCTAAATCACTGTTTGGCCAATGATAACCCCCAACCCAAGCCTTTGTGGCTCATTGTTTAGGTTTTCATGGCTTAGAAAGAGTTTAAATAGCTTTTGTTTTCTGTTTTGCTCAGTTTTCTGTTCTCTTCTCTGGGTCTTCCCCGGCTGATAGTTTTGTGATGTTAACTTGAGCTGTCCGTTGTCTTCATTCTTACCTAGACCTTCATCTTTGGACGTTGCCTCACGCCTCCTGAGACTTGGGAGAGACCTGAGGCCAACATCACCCACTGCATGCTGGGCCTTTGCCGGTCATCTTGACTTTTGTCTTGCCACTGGACTTATATGACTCTGGAAGACAGAGTGAAGCTGATGACTTCGGCCAGCTTGCCTCATTTTAATTCAGTTTACATTCAGGTCAGGGCTTCCCCCCTTGATATCCTTGATTCTCTTCCAGAAGGCACAACAGCAGCAAAGTCAAGATTTGAACCAGAACTCTCTCAAGTCCAGTTTTAGCCTGCTTTCTACTATGCCATATTGCATTTCCAACTCCTGCCTCTATTGTTTTCCTGCACCTTTGGAAGAATGAAATTATCATTAAGGCAAGTTACAGATTTATCAGCTGCTTACACATTGACCAAGAAAATGCTCTTGGTAGCAGATGGCAGGTATAGCTGAATTCTCCCATCATTAATTATAACATCATTTTGAACTAAGTTTATCGTTCAAATTTTTCACCCAGTTCTTCCTCTAGCCTTGGTTTATAGTGTGGTGTATGCTCTTACAACAATTTAGCTTCTGTTTCCACTCTTTTGATCCTTGCCAAAATGTTCTCATGATATGGGAGAAATCTTGATAGATTTCTAAATTTCTTCATATATTCTTGATATATAATGTTACTTCATCCTTCCTTCCTTCGTTCGTTCCTTCCTTCCTTCATTTCTTCGTTCCTTCGTTCCTTCCTTCTCCTTTTAAATAAGATATATGTCTTTCCAGAACCAAATTATTTTTTATGAATTTGACCCTTTCAAGTCTCAGTATTATCTGGGAAGTCAAATTTCTGTTAACTGTGTTGATTATGCATTTATAGACATATGAAGCCATGAGTTTTGTTGCTGTTTCTCCTTTTTAGATGTTATCTCTTGAGAATTACTCTTTCCCCCCCTCTACTTCTTTATCTGTTGCTTTATATGGCACTATGCTTGTCAGACATGTATGGACAGTTTTTGCCTTCTCTAGCCTCCCTTTTCAGTTCAAAGCTCACTTGACTAGATTTTCAAGACTCCAATTAATATGGCTTTACTGATCTTTAAATGTGTTCTGTCCCTTGCCAAGAGCTTATCTTTTGTATATTTCAAACCATGGTGCAGAAATCTAAATTCTGTTCTCAGGTACTACTTTTAAAAAAACCTCTCCTTTAATTCCTATCATTAGAGAACTTCTTCTTTGAGGTTCATACAGTCTAGTTTTATCATTCAGTCCACATTCAGATAGCTGTTATCATACCACCTCCTAGAATATTCTCCCTTCTTTCTCAGTGAATTCAGTACCTGGATCAGTGTCCCTTTCCATCTCAGTTCCTGTACTTACATTAGGGGACTTCAGTATATGTGTTGGGGTTACTTCAAGTACTCAGACTTCTCAGTTCTCCCAATTTAGTCCATTCCTGTGACTCTTCACTTCATTCCATATTGGATAAACAAAGGGATGGTTATACCCTTTATCTTTCACTCTTAACCCACCAACTGCTGTACATAATTGGAGGAAATCATGAAACTGTGCTTTCTTGATGCACCACAAAGTTACACCATCTCATCTCAACTGGGCTTTCATTTCAGCAAGATAATACTTCTACTCAAATCAATTGCCTGTCCTACTGACAACAGCGACTGTTCCAAAACATATTCAAATTCCTCCCTTCCTATTTTCTCACCTTCTCTCATCTCATCTCATATTTCACCAAAAAAGTTGAGGTCCTTCACCAAGATATCTTTCTTCTACACCCCTCATCTCATAATACTCAGATATCATCCCACAATATACTATTTTCACTTCAGGCTCTTAAGATGAAGTAGCCCAACTCCTCTATATTAACTTTCAATCGCATAACTCTTGTTCCTCCCACCTTGATTTATTTATCCATTTATTTATTTATTTTTCTTTTTTTCTTTTCTATTTAAAGGGGGTATCCCTTGACTACTTTTTATTTTTATTTTTTAATATAAATTTATTTATTTAACTTTTTACATTCATTTTCACAAAATTTTGGGTTCCATTTTCTCCTCATTTGTCCCCTCCCCCCACCCCAATACACTGAGCATTCTAATTTCCCTTATCACCAATCTACCCTCTCTTCTAGCATCCCTCCCTTCCCTTGTCCCCATCTTCTCTTGTGTCCTGTAGGGCCAGATAACTTTCTATTCTCCATTACCTGTATTTCTCATTTCCTAATAGTAGGAACAATACTCAACAGTTGTTCCTAAAACTTTGAGTTCCAACTTCTCTCCATCCCTCTCTCCCCACCCATTCCCTTTGAGAAGGCGGGCAATTCAATATAGGCCATATTGGTGTAGTTTTGCAAATGACTTTGATAATAGTCGTGCTGTGTAGGACTAACTATATTTCCCTCCATCCTATCCTGCCCCCCATTGTTTCTATTCTCTCTTTTGATCCTGTCCCTCCCCAAGAGTGTTGACTTCAAATTGCTCCCTCCTTCCATTGCCCTCCCTTCCATCATCCCCGCCACCCTGCTTATCTCCTTCTCCCCCAATTTCTTGTATTGTAAGATAGGTTTTCATACCAAAATGAGTGTGCATTTTATTCATTCCTTTAGTCAAATGTGATGAGAGTAAACTTCATGTTTTTTTTTTT